>BQKN01064188.1:507017-541401 GCA_022839385.1 Asparagus kiusianus
AGGTTAAAATCAAACAATATATTAGGAACAATAGGAACTAAAACATAGTTATTAAGATAATGGTATAAGAACTTAATGTTAGACCCTAGAGGGGGGTGATTATATGCCACTTGACCGATTATATGCCAATTAAAATTAATTAACAAGTTATCCTAGCAAGTATGAAATGCAACAATATATATGAGCTAGGATAAGCAATATACAATATGATATATCCTAGCAAAGAGGTATATAGTGAAATATATGCAAGGATATATAATCTAGCATAAGGGTGAATTAAACATAAACCAGATAGTGGGAAAAACAACAATGAGCAATTGACAAATGCAATATGAATAATAAGCACGAATGTAAAAGTACGCCAATGCAATCACAAACAAACGATATGATCACAGAGTTCGGTCTAACCACTTTACCTACGTCTCCGCTCCTCACCTCGAGGAGATCTCCACTATCACAACCTGGTTTTCTACGTTCACCCGAATAACGTTTACACCACACAATATGGTTTTCTAGTTTACCGAAAACTCTACAATCAACACTCTTGCAATCTCACTTTACACCCTCTCAAGTGTTGAACTAGACGTGTCTCCCTCAAGTGCTCGGATACAACCTCTCCCTAGGTTCGTCAACCGACGCCACTCCTCTTGGGACGATCCCTAACTCTCGCCACACACTTCTCTCGGTGTACAAGTGTATTACGAAGTGAATCTCACAATAAGCACAATATAAATCAAATGATTGTTCTCTAAACAAGGTGAGAACTCAATTAAGCACAACTCTTAGTCACAAATCCACAATCCCAAATTATACTATGAATGTAAATACAATAAGCTCAAAAGGTTGTGTGTGAACAAAGAGATATAAATCAAAACTAAACTCAATGTAGTTCTAGCTTAATAACAATGATAATTAAATATATAAAAGAGCTAGAAATAGAGTTTAGAAAACTTCTCAATAGATCAAGTGTTGGAGGGAGAATAATTGGAAGCTCAAACTTCAATAGATGATCTCCTCAAGCTCTTGTGGAATTGATTTACAAAACCAAAATACTCAAATGCTTAAAAGCTTATAAACACACTTAAACCAAACATAAACTCTTGTTAAGACTTTCTTAAACTTGTTTTAAAACTCTCTCAATAGTTGATGGAGAGCTGAAGGTAATGGGGTATTTATACCCACTCAAAACTTTAGCAAAAACCCCACTAAAAAGACAACAAAGCCCCCAGAAAAACAGCTCAGAAAAATAGCTGTTGGAGTCCAACGGTCAAATCGGCGGTCGACCGCGGCAGTCGACCGTGGCAGTCGACCGCGAAGAACAAAAAACAGAAAAAACTGTTGTGGAAGGCTGACGGTCGACCGTGAAATTTTTGCGGTCGACCGCGAGACACTTTTGAATCTCACAAAACTCCAAAAACTTTGGTGGTTGACCGTCACGGTCGACCGTGAGAAAAAAATCAAAAAACTACACTCTGGACTCACGAAACATGTTTATCTACAGTCATTTTCCAGTTTTGGACAGTTCTGGAATTTTGTGTATCTAATTTTGTAAAATAAATGAAAAATAGTAAATCAACTTCAAAAATCATGAAATTTTGAGGGAAGATTCTAAACATGTAGATAAACATGTTAGAGAAAGAATTTATGAAAAATCACTTCCCAGTTGAGAAAAATAAATGTTTGCACATAGATAAACAGTTTCTGAAAAACTGCTGACATATACGATTTTGTAAAATCAATTGGGCACAGTAAATCAACTCTAAAAATAGTAAAATTTTGAGAAATGTTTTTAAACATGTAGATAAACATGTAAAGGAAAGAATTTCTTGAATACCACTTCTCATTTATGAAAACTCATCTGTTTTGTAAAACATGCACGAACATGTGCACGAACAAAAACATGATTTTATAAATTCCATTAAACATAACAAATCAATTCCAAACTTGATGAAACTTTGCGAAATATTTATAACATGAAAACAAACATGTTAGAAAAAGAATTTCTCAAATTGAATTTCTATTTTTGAAAACTCATGTATTTTGCAAGTGTGTCCAAAGCATGAAAACCCAAAACCATGCATGTATATATATAACTATATATATATACATAGAAACAAAATACGTGTGTGTATATGATATTGAGCTTAAGGTATTTAACACACATAATATAAAACCTAAACTAAGTTACCCAAGCTAGATCTTGATCTTCAATAAGCTCTTCTTGGTAATCTCGCGGATGAAGCTTGAACTTGATCTTTAACTTTGAATTGCAAGACTTCACTCCACTATTCCGCCAACCTCCATTGGATATCATCGTTGTAGCGCATATTCCATCCAACCTCCAACGTGTTATTTGCCTAGAATAAATACAAAAAAAATACAAACACTAGATAAATAACATTAGAAGCAAATCGTTTGTTAAATCATCATCAAAACAAGAAGGCCAACACTTAATTGTAGTCTTATAGATGAAATATGATATGTATCTAAATTGTACTATATTCTTACTAGTGAGGACTCGGGACCGTGACCTGCATGGGTCACCACTAAAACTTGCCACGCTCCGTTTCCAAAATACCAGGGAATCGGAACATGAACAAGTCCGCGACGTATTAGATTGAGAAGAAATATACACTATCATTTTTTTTCTTTTTTTTCTACTCAATCAAATACGCTAAGCGTCAAATGCATAAATCTCAATCATAGGTCCCCGATCACAATAGCAAGAATATAAAGACAACCCAGAATAAGAAATAAATATATCATCAAGCAGATCAACCTAGACATAAAAATATGGGTCAAACTTACCCTTATTACAAAAACGGTCCAACTAGGAATAAAAATACATAGTCCATAATAAAAGGAATACTGATTAAATAACTAAATACATCATCAAACTAAAGAATATTGTAAAAGAGTTTTAGTGCTCATCAGCTACTACAGAAAAACACGTCTAGGCTTTAGTTTGTTCTTCCACTCCGTCGGAAGGACACTCTGGCTGGGCATTCACCGGCTCTGTTACATCATCTAACTGGACCTGTTTGTCCCTTAAGTCTGACGTACACCAGAGGAAACAGGTATATGTTAGCGTGTATCGCACACGACAAGATCTCACATGTAAAAAAGAAACAGTCGAACGACCCATGCTATGGCAGTAATAACAATAATAGGAAGACAAGCGTACATACAATTAGAAATCTACTAAATCAAAATGTAATCCTCTACTAAGCATGATGTCATACTACTATATATATACAGTAACCAGTTCGAGTACTAACCACCCTAAACTCACTGGTCCACATCTCACATAGAGTCAATGCTCATATCATCGGATAGCTAACTATTCACAAATCCCCTACGTGTACCCAATACGCCGCCACACTGGATCAATCAGAGGGCTACTGATAATCACATTTCATTGCAATTTTATACCATTATTATCTATTTTACATGAATAAATATGCTACTAATAATTGTTCTTATCTTTAATTGCAGGTTAATGAAGAATAAATCTTAAACTCCAATCTCTCAACAAAAAGCCCTTGATTTAATGAAGAAATGAAGCCTATGAAGCCAAAGGAATTCTTTAAAATATTTAATGAAGAAATAAATCAAAGCCTAGTGGAAAAATCAAGAGAAAATGCCAAAGCCCAAAAGTCCAAGCTAAAGCCAAAGACCCAAACCCAAAAGCTAAATACAAGAGGATCTGCGGATAGCACACAGGAGAAGGGCAGGCATCGATGTCTACATCGATGGGGGCATCGATGCCTGCATCGATACAGACATCGACACCCTAAAAGTTAGTTACGAATCTAAGGCTGATTTTTTATGTTTTTGGATAAGATTTCAATCCAATGGCTCTCATTCACTGATGTTTACTATAAATAGGGGTAGAGAGTGAGGGGTTAGAGGTGTGAAAATTTTTATAACTCTTTTTGGAGAGGAGGGCTACTCTTAATTAAGAAGACCTTCTAAATTTATAACTTTTTATTACAATTAATAAAATAAATTTTTCACTATTTTAAATTTTTCTCTTATTCTTTTTGTTGGATGATGAAGATGAAGATGAAGATAAAGATTAATTTGAAGGTTTATTTTTCTTATTTTACTTTTATTTCTTATTAGTTTGGATTTATTTTCATGCTTGTAATTAGATTTTATTTTCTTGTTTAAATAGCCAAGAGGCTAGAACCCTCTTGCCTTAGATTTATTTCATTCTTATAGATTAGATTTATCTTCTTGCATTTAATTCTTGCAATTTATTTTATAGTTTATATTTTATAATTTATTTTGTAGTTAGATTTTAATTTCTTGCACTATTCACCTTGAGGCTAGAACCCTCTTAGGTTTAGTTTTTCTTTTTATTTATTTTTATTTTCTTTGATTCGTCTTTAGGCTAGAACCCTCTAGGGAATCACCCTTTTCTAAGAAGTGGGTTCAATTCAAGATTACCCATATCTTTAATTAAATCTACCATCTTTACTTTCTTGAATTTTATTTTCATTCTTGATTTTTTTATTTATTTCTTGATTTTATTCATTTTTCCTTCTTGCCTTAATGATCACATTCATTCTTTGTCACATCCACTCTCACTTACACTTTGCACCTATTTACACACCATTTTCACACTCTCCATCTCTTCACAATCACATTCACTCATCACTCATATTTGTCATGCACACAACATAAGAACCAATTTTATATTTTCTCCAACAAAACACCTTCCCCGTGGGATCGATATCTTTATACTATAACTTGACACGGTTGTGCACTTGCAACCTTTTTGGTACATGTTTATGCCGCATCAAGTTTTTAGCGCCGTTGCCGGGGAAGGTGCTTAAGTAGGTTTTAATTATTTTGGTTCTTTAACTTGTGTGTTTTTTGTGAAGGAAACGCTTGGAGCTTGAAGATTGCGGATTGGAGAATTAGGATTTGAAGATTTGCTTTCGGGTAAGTCCTTTTTCTAGTTTTTAATTCCACCCTTTAGCTACTTCTTCATATTTAGAGACAATTAGGACTTAAAAAAAATTATTTTTGTTGACCATAATAAAATTCACCCTCCACTTTGACATTTACTAATAAGATAATAAATTCAAACATATTCCCCCCTTCTCATTTGTTTGATTGTTAACCCTAATTAAAAAAAAGATTTTTCTTTTCCATCCTTTTTAGTTGCTTTTAATTCATAGGGTTGCATTTCATATTGATAGTAAAAATTCACCAAGTGATTTGAGCATCTTGATTTGGCACATACTTAAAAATATTTTTATGGGCAAAACCCCATAATCAAGATAAGGTGAGGGATTTCATCACTCTTTCCTTAGCCCAAAAATCACTAATTCCTCACTTCACAAACCCAAGCCTAATAAAACTCATTAGACGTTGGCCCCTAAGGATTCGAGCTTAATAAGGAATAAGAAATCCTTAAGTGAACTGGTTTAAGTTTTCTCAGATTAGTTGGTGTCTAAGGTAAGGTTTAGGGGTTACGTAAAGATCTCCATAAGGAACGAAGCACTTAATTGATCTCTGATCACCCTCTATTACTATCCTTACCTGGCTAACTACCTGGGTAAAACTTTAATCTTTTCACTGTAGGAGTTTTTGGTTAGGAGCTGGTCTAGTTGAGTTAGGATAAACCCTAGAATTAGAGTGATTGAAAAGTGATTGCTTTGATTTGTTTTAGTTAGGTTTTCTCTATTTTTTTCTTCTCATAAAAAAATAAATTTTTTCTTTCTTTTTTTATAAAAAAATATAAAAAGAAATAGTTTTGGTGTATGTAACAGTGGATTAGGGATAATACACGTTGATTAATCCGCTTTGAACCAATCATAGAAATAGAGCATCCTAATTCACCCGTTCTTCATGATATGTGCTATCCCATTAGGAATGCAATCTCTTTGTGCATTAGGCTCCCCGAAACAAATAGAATAAATTTTAAGACCGTAATACATAAACATGCTTCCCAAATTCCTTGGTAATGAAACAGAAGATGCATATATTTTTATTTCGGAATTTGAGGAAGTGTGTATTATGATTAAAATGAGAGAATTAAACGAAGATGCGATCAAACTCAGATTTATTCCATTTGCTCACAAAGACAAAGCAAAAAAATGGCTGTATAGCTTACCCATAAATTCCATCACTACGTGGGAGGAATTTATCACCGTTTTTCTTAAGAAATTTTTTTCTATCCATAAAACGGTGAAGCTAAGAAACAGCATCATGAATTTTAAAATTGTCTCGGGAGAACCCTTTTGGAAGTATTTTGACCGATTTAAAGATCTTCTCATCCAATGTCCTCATCACGGTTTAGAAAAATAGCGATTGTGCCAAATAATTTATGAGGGATTAGATTATTTTGCAAATACTTCCTTTGAATCAATGTGCCACGGGGATTTCATGAGGAAAAACGTTGATGAAGCTTGGGAGTTTTTAGAGAGTCTTTCTGAAAAAACAATGCAATGGGAACATTGTGATGATAGGGTTTCATCAGTTCCCCAATCTAAGTCTAGTGGTCTTTCCTTGGAGTCAATCATTGCTTCTGAAGCGAAGATGGCAACGATTCTGCGAAGGTTAGAAGCTTTAAAAATTAAGGAACGAGCTCCAGCTCAAATCAATCATGTTTCTGCCTCAAGATGTCATAATTGTCAGTTTCCTACCCACGTTTCAGAGGAATGCCCTCTTCTAGAAAACAACAATATATTAGAACAGATGAACGCTGCATTCCAGCACCCTAAAAATGATCTATTTTCTCCAACCTACAATCCAGGGTGGAGAAATCATCCTAATTTTGCATGGAATCTAGAAAATTCTCCCGGAACTCAAAACTTCACTCCCGCTTCGACCCAACATTTTCTTAGGGGAAACACAGTTCCGTTCAATTCTCATTCGTAATTTTAACAACCCAATCTGCCGTATCAAAATCAGTCTCCTCTTCATCAAGCTGTAATTCAGAATCATCACAATCCAGATCAGGATAAACGTCTCAACGTCTTGGAAAGGGGTTTGGAAACCATAATTAAGGCCTCCACTCAAACCACGAATATGTTGACTCAAACGTCTAGCACTCTGAATTCCTTCATGCAATCAACTGGACAAATGCTCAACTCCAACACTCAAGCTATAGCTAGATTAGAATCCCAACTTGGTCAACTAGCTAGTGCCGTGAGTGAAAGAGAGAAAGAAAAATTTTCGAGTCAACCCGTGGTCAACCCTAAGAACACAGGATGCAGTTCAACCTATGAAGTCCAAGTGAATGCAATCCATTCACTTCGGTTAGGTAGATAGGTCGATAATCAAGTGAGAACTCCTCCAAGTCAAACTATTGATCCTGTACAAATTCCTTCTCCTTCTCCTTTTGATGAATCTATTCAACAATCACACCCCTCAGATGACCAAGAACCTGAACCCGAACCTGAGCCTGCTTTCAAACAGGTCTAGGGCTCCATTTCCAGATAGACTCAGGTCTAGGAAACACTCTCCTCAGGAGGAGAAGATCCTAGAAACATTCAAACAGGTTAAGGTCAACATTCATCTCTTAGATGTAATTGAATAAATTCCATCTTATGCTAAATTTTTAAAAGAATTATGCACTAAGAAGAGGCGAATAAATGTTCCAAAGAAAGTCTTTTTAGCCAGCAATATCAGTGAAATGCTATCAAATCCTATACCTTTGAAACGTAAAGATCCAGGTTCCCCCATCATTTCATGTATCATTGGTAATACTCACATTGATAAGGCGCTTTTAAACTTAGGGGCCAGTGTCAATTTGCTTCCATATTCAGTCTATCAGCAATTGGGTCTAGGTGTACTGAATCCAACCAAATGCACCTTACAGTTGGCTGATAGATCTGTCAAGGTCCCTATGGATGAGTTTGAGGATGTTCTGATCAAGGTTGGAGATTTTATTTTTTCAGTAGATTTTGTAGTCTTAGAAACACAGCTTGTTTCCAATCCCAAAGGACAGACACCTGTCATCTTAGGACGACCCTTCTTAGCCACTTCTAATGCTCTCATCAACTGTAGAACTTGTCAAATAAAGCTGTCCTTTAGGAATTTGACTCCTGATCTTAATATTTTTAATCCAGGGAACCAACCAAATAATCAGCCTCTAGAAATAAACTACATTCAGGAAAGATAAGAAGAGAAGAAGAAGAAGAGTCTGATTTGAGTTTTGAGGAAATTTTTGATGAAGAGTTAGAGTTTTTAGAAGAAGCAGATCAGGTCCTTGAGAATAATAAAACTGTGTTAAACATTTGCTGCTTTGAATTAAATTTTGAAGAACTCTTTCTTGATGAACTTAGATTCTTGGAGAATAATCAACAACCAAATTTTTAGAACTTCACAGAAGAATTGGTTGTTAGAAAATAAAACTTCACAGTACAAGAGTCTAAGTTCATTAAGAAATGTAAAATGCATGACACCAATAATACCTACCTTACTTTGTTGCAAGAATTACTGAACACCCTGAAATGCTTGGAAATTCACATTATTGATTATATCATTCTGAATTTGTTTAAAATATGGGGAAGAATTTTCAACAGTAAGGTAGGATTCAATGTAGAACAGGAACTCTTCATGTTGAATATTTCATTCTACATTGTTTATTTTGTTTATTTCAGAATAATAAAAAGAATTTATTCTTCTCTCATTTGAGAGTTTCTTGTTCAGTTGTTAAAAAAAAAGAAAAAGAGAAAAGAAAAAAAAAGAAAAGAAAACAAATAAATTTTTGATTTCATCCTCCTCAGACAAAAGGTAATTGTAGATTTTTATCAGCCGACCAAATATAAGTGCTTCACTTCTTATCTGTCTTACTCCATGCATCATAGAGTTTGCATTAAGGACAATGCAAAATTTAGGTGTGGGGATAGGAATTAGTTATTTTCTCTCTTTATTTTACATTTTTAGTTACATTTTTGTTTTTATCCCTTTTTCTTTAAAAAAATTAGAAAAATATCGTCACTTGCCAAATTGATGGAGTTATGTAATAATTGATTTATTTGATAAATTTGAAATTTTCTAATCCCTAGTTAGTTATTTACTTAAGTTCACATTTTATGATAACTCTAAATAAATTTCTTAAGAAATAATTTTCAAAGTAATATACTTTACTTAAGCCTTAACTTGGACTTTTATTTAAGATAATGAAATTTTTTGCATGCTTAGCTTAGAGCTGAAAATAATTTTTTAAAGTGTCTTGATTTACATATTTTTTTGAAATATATATACATATACAAAAAAAAAATTGCAAAAGAAGAGTGCAAAAAATGGGCACCAAAAAGAAAAAAAAACTCTTGAATTCTAGGTGATTCTATATTATAAAGCCTAAGCTGACCGAGTAATTAAGCCCAATGAGTATTTCCATACTTAATGACCTAAGCCCAATTGGATTGAGATCCATTGGCCCAAAACTCGTTAAAAGGTCACTTAGAAAGCCCGTCAAAGTAGAAAAAAATACCAAGGATGAAAGAGTTAAAAAATATTAAAAAATAGTAATAATAAATGTTTTATAGTTATATATATGGTCTTGGAAAATATTTTAGATCAAGCAACTTGAAAATTATTTAAAACAAAGAGTTAGCATGTTCTTTTCAAAACTTTTAAATTAAATTTTCATGTTTGGTTTGGTTTTGTATTGCTACAATGAGAAGATTTTCTTGAAAATATACCTTAGAGGTTTATATAAAAACATTTTCTTGAGTGATAACTAGCTTCAATTAGATTGTCTAAAGTTATCAAGTGAATTTAGTTATTTACTAACTTCTTTAATTTGGCAAGTTGACCGAATTTTGCGGTTATATTCACTTCAAACCCTCACGAGACTACAACTCGTCCACTAGGGTAACCTAGGGGTTTAAAGGCTTGTTGTATACGCTAAATACAACCGTGATTCCTGCGAAAGTAAGTTAGGATTTCTTTCAATTTTCTTTTTTTGCTAGAGGACTAGCAAAAGTTTAGGTGTGGGGGTATTTGATAATCATATTTTATTATAATTTTATACCCTCATTATCTATTTTATATGAATAAATATGCTACTAATAATTGTTCTTATCTATAATTGCAGGTTAATGAAGAATAAATCTCAAACTCCAATCTCTCAACAAAAAGTCCTTGATTTAATGAAGAAATGAAGTCCATGAAGCCAAAGGAATTCTTTCAAATATTTAATAAAGAAATAAATCAAAGCCCAGTGAAAAAATCAAGAGAAAATGCCAAAACCCAAATATCAAAGCCCAAAAGTCCAAGTTAAAGCCAAAGACCCAAACCCAAAAGCTAAATACAAGAGGATCTGCAGAGAGCACATAGGAGAAGGGCAGGCATCGATGCCTGCATCGATGGGGGCATCAATGCCTACATCGATGCCTGTATCGATGCAGGCATCGATACCCTGGGCAGTTAGTTACGAATCTAAGGCTGATTTTTGATGTTTTTGGATAAGATTTCAATCCAATGACACTCATTCACTGATGTTTACTATAAATAGGGGTAGAGAGTGAGGGGTCAGAGGTGCGAAAATTTTTGTAACTCCTTTTGGAGAGGAGGGCTACTCTTAATTGAGAAAGCCTTCCAAATTTGTAACTTTTTGTTACAATTAATAAAATAATTTTTTCACCACTTTAAATTTTTCTCTTCTTCTCTTTGTTGGATGATAAAGATGAAGATGAAGATGAAGATTAATTTGAAGGTTTGTTTTTCTTATTTCACTTTTATTGCTTATTAGTTTAGATTTATTTTCATGCTTGTAATTAGATTTTATTTTCTTGTTTAAATAGCCAAGAGGCTAGAACCCTCTTGCATTAGATTTATTTCAAGCTTATAAATTAGATTTATTTTCTTGCATTTAATTCTTACAATTTATTTTATAGTTTAGATTTTACAATTTATTTTGTAGTTAGATTTTAATTTTTTGCACTATTCACCTTGAGGCTAGAACTCTCTTGGGTTTAGTTTTTCTTTTTGTTTATTTTTATTTTCTTTGATTCGCCTTTTGGCTATAACCCTCTAGGGAATCACCCTTTTATAAGAAGTGGGTTCAATTCGAGATTACCCATATCTTTAATTAAATCAACCATCTTTACTTTCTTGAATTTTATTTTCATTCTTGATTTTTTTATTTGTTTCTTGATTTTATTCATTTTTCCTTCTTGCCTTATTGATCACATTCATTCTTTGTCACATCCACTCTCACTTACACTTTGCACCTATTTACACACCATTTTCACTCTCTCAATCTCTTCACAATCACATTCACTCATCACTCCTATTTGTCACGCACACAACATAAGAATCGATTTTATATTTTCTTCTACAAAACGCCTTCCTCGTGGGATCGATATCTTTATACTATAACTTGACACGGTTGTGCACTTGCAACCTTTTTGGTACATGTTTATGCCGCATCAGCTACACACAATCCGATTTTAACCTGGTTCGAACTCAAGCTAAGCTCGGGTGAATATCATATTCACGGATTAAAGTGACTACACTGACTTCACTTTGACCCAACAAACTAACCCCAAGCTACACTGGATCATGGGGTGAGCCTGAAAGATACATCAATAACTATATCCGATCACATGAACAAGGACTTTCCCATCCCCATTCTTCTTGTTTTCTAAGTCAACTGTAATCCTTTTTGAAACTCGGGTTCACCACCTAAACTCAGTCAACACACTCACACATGTCACTAAGTCTATTCATGACGCACGAGGCCACTAAATCATGAACTACTAAGGGTTCTCAATCACATCAAAGAGATAATAAATAAAACTAATTCTATACAATAATAACATGTCATGTCGAATATGATTAAACAAGTTGTAAAGCATGAATAATCACTACATTAAAACATAGAATACATGAATAGTCTACCACAGTATGAATACACACGTAAATAGGTTTTATTGATAACTTACTACTGGGTGTCAAAACTTCTCATGTAAGTTAACTGTAATTAAGTATCCTCTAATATAATAATGCAGAAAAAGAAAACTAGAAACCGTTATCGTTTTGCACGTAAAATGTCACGCTCTACGACGATACGTCATACTATCATAAATAATAAATATTCTTTTTCCAAAATTATTCTTTAAAACTATTTCTCATTATAATTATTTTAAAATAAAAATATTTATGTAATATGCATATATATATATTAATTCTTTTCTGCATGAAAAATAACATTCCCCTATTTTATAAGTTACCTTTAATTTATTTTGTTTTTCGATAATATTTCATAAATTCTAATTTTAACACTTAACTTGTCATTTCATGTCCGTACTTTCTTAAAAGTACAATTAACAATATTATTAATCTAATTTCCACCCGTGTGCTTGTCATTTCATGCTTGTCAACTTTTAGACATAAGCTAGTATTACACGTCCTTATTTCACACAGATATTCAAATACTCACATTAACCACAATAATGATATTAATCAAAATAATATATCTAACCAATATAATTAACAATAATAATTATAAAATGATACTAATTAAGCTTCGAGATCTTGCCTTAGCGCATCAAACGAATCAATGTCGGTAGCGTGGGGTTGCTGGACGACGGGATCTCGACGCGGACAGCGGTGGGGGCAGCAGCTGCTGTGGCACGACGAGCGGTGGCGTAGGGGGTAGCTAGACGATGGTTTGACGGTGGAGAGAGGGGAGGAGCAGGGGCTGTTTGGTGGCAGTACTGGTGGTGAAAGGCAGATCCGAGGTGGTTGTCGGAGTGATAGCTGAAGGGAGGGCAACGGCAACCTCGGGCAGAGGGAGGACCTCAGGTGGGTGCGGGTTGGATGCAGAAGCTGGGGTGGCTACGTGGTTAAGATAGTGGGAAGTAGGCGATGGTTTGGAGTGGTGGAGAGGGTGGAGCTCAGGGGAGGGGCGGCGGTGATGGGGCTTTGGAGAGGAGGCTGAGTTCGACGGGGAGGGGGTCAGGGCAGTGCTCAAGGTACTGGGCGACACGGGCTGGGGAGAGAGGAGGGGATTGAGCTGCGGGTGGTTAGGCGAGCGGGGAGGGTTGACGGCGAGCGGCATTGCAGAAGCAGTTGATGGGGTCAGGGGTGTGAGCAGCAACGGGAGATGGGGGCTGCGAGAGCGGCGGAGTGAGAGCTATGGTCGGTGGTGACGGCTAAGAAATGAGAGGGAGAGAAAGAGTTGAGATCTGAGAGAGAGAGGGGGTTGTGTGAGAGATAAAAGAAGAGAGTACGAGAGAGAGAGAGAGAGTGGATTATTGGAGTGATACGGGTGTATCTCCTCTTCGGAACTTAGCGATCCTCATGAGAGCTTGAGGATAGATGATTCTTATAGTAACTTGAGAATAGAGGTGTAAAACAACACAATGAAACATAGGTTGAAGCGTTGATAGAGATGGCGAATCGAAAATTCAAAATATCCAGTTTTCAACCTGTGAGTCGACTCATACATGTACATGAGTCGACTCATCAGGTCGAGTCAACTCATGCCTGTCATGAGTCGACTCACAAAACCTAGCTGTTTCGTCAAAAGTTTCTGACCAGTCGACTCATGCCTGTCATGAGTCGACCCATGTGTCATGAGTCGACTCATATATGCACATGAGTCGACTCATCGATGGTTTCCTGGTTCATTTTGGTTTTTGTTTGCACGAATTCCTGTGGGGTTTGGGCTTGGTTATTTACCATTTTGCCATCCACATTGTTCCACCTATATAAGGGATTGTTTAGGGTTTCTAATCAATCAGATGTAATCAAAGAGAGATTCTAATCAAGAGAGATTAGATTGTATTTGAGAATTGAGAGAGATTGTTCTTCAATTCTAATGAGATTGTGAGAGATTGTAAACTATTTAGACGGAACTAGTACGTCAGGCAAAAAATACAAACAAGGAACCCCTCATATATATACCATATGTTCCTAGTGATTAAGAGCTAAGTGTTAGTGCCTCATTCTAGCGTTAAATACAAATGTTGCATAAAAACATAATATAATTACTAATGCATAAAAGAATACTTAATATCAACATTTTATCTGATCAAATAGATGTGAATAGTCGCGACTTATATCCTTTTGACTCTTACAATAAACTTTTTCGGCTCCTTGCAGATTCCATTGAACTTTCACTAAAAAAATTTACTTTTTTTCTAAGCCTTTTGTTTTCTCTAACAGTAACGTAAACCGATTTCTCTATGGCAATCAAATCATCCTGAATCTCAATACTTGGTTTATCAATCATACTCTGCTGCTCCTCATCATGCAAGTACCTCTTGAGCATTAAAACATAAAATACATCATGTATATTTGACCTCAATATTGGAAAAAAAATCTAAATTATATAACTCCAACATGCTTAAAATTTATGAACGGATTAACATATCTTGGGATTCGTTTTCCCCTATTTGTTGAATCGTTAAACGCCCTTTATCGGTGATACTTTTATTGTTATAAAACCTCCAATATAAAACTTTAGAGATTGTCACCTCTGATCTTTATTACTCTTTTGCTGACTGTGAGTGGAAAGAATATGTTCTCAAATCAATATTACATTACTCCTTAATATACTCTCACAACTTTTGGTCTAAGTAATAATTATTCTTCGCTCTGCCCACTAATAAGCAATCTACAAGGTCTCCCGTACAGCACCTCATACGGTACAATAGACATTTAATAACTGTTTTTATAAATAATTCCATCAATGGGGTTGTGGTCCTCTTAATTGTTTTGATAATCTATAACACATGGTCATAGTATATCCTCCAAAAGTGAAGTAAGCTTCAAGCCTTGGTATAATATAATAATCTTTGGAATTTCATGAAATCTTACTATTTCCTGGACAAATATCTTTGCATACATCTCCGTTGTACAAGTCATTTTCACGGCAAAATTTTGTCGACTATATCAACCAATCAATTCTTATCCACAATATTATTTTTCTTTCTTTGATCTCGGAAACCCTGCAATAAAAATCCATAGAAACATCTGCCTACTTCCACTCTGGAATGGGTAGAGGCTATAGGGTTCTAGATGGTCATTGATGTATTGCCTTCACTTATTGGTAGGTAAAACATTTAACTACATATTTCAAAATCTCCTTACGCATGCCGCTCCATTAACACGTCCTTTCAATTCTTTGTACATTTTCTATGTGTCTAGATGTATTGTAAACTTAGTATGATATGCCTCATCAAATAAATCCTTCTTAAGTTGTGGATATCCCGGCATCACTAGCTGACCCTTAATTCGAAAACCCTCGTTGGTTTCAATGGTTCATTCTGCTTTAGTCTCTATAGAAGCTTCCTTCTTTCGGAATTTTAATCTAAGAATCTCCTAACTGGGTACTGATCTTTCCATAACTTCAAGATGACTTCACTGATAAAGCTCCTAAGAAAATACTATTTTTGCTAATCTCCTATCTAAAGCTAATCCGGCTGAGAGTGTAAAGTTCTCGATGCAATAAACATTAAACACTTCAAAACTTGTGACGCCCCTGGGTTCACACAAGGCTGCAGTCCAAGGTGAAACCAAGAATGTCAAACCTGCCATGCACCACACCGCGCAACAACAAGTTTCACCATCACAATTAACATCTATCTAGTAGAATTAATAACAGGTGTAGGTACAACAGCAAGTAAAAGATAATACACGAAGGGCTGATGAAATGATAGTGATCAAATAAATATCTCATCATCCAACAAACGGAAATACATAGTCAATGTCTGAATAAATAAACTGATGTAGTCAACAAGTCTCAAATACAAATATCTGACAAGAAGAAAATAAGGCACACAGCCTTTACAACTTCTAAAACAATACTCTCAAAGGTCTAACAAAATCTATAGTGGAGCTCCAACATAAGCATAACTAACAGCTAAACACTAAAGTGTGTCGCCATCAACCTGCGACTCTCCGGGCTCCTGGCTCGTTACCTGAAATGGGGAGGGACAACGAGCGTCAAAGCGCTAGCGAGCAACATCACAACCAACCCCAAGGGAACGGGGCTCGTTATATATGAAAATACAGATAATACATAATAAATCTAAAATCATTGATCTTACTAAAGAGGATTTTAGTATTTAGAAATTTACAACACGAGCATAGGTACGTCGAGCGAAATAATCCAAACAAGGAAACCCTCATGTATATACCTTGTATCTTAAATTGTAAATCCCTAAACACCAAACCCGAGGTCCCAGTATAGAAACAATAATAAAAGAAATACAACAAAATCTCAGAGCATGAATACCGTGTCATATCATAGCCTACACGAGTATCATGTAATCATGGCATAGTCTACATAAGTGTCATGTCATAAACTCCTATGAGCAAGTCGTATACAGGGTTAAGAAATATGTCCGATACAGGAACTAAGTACCGTGGTTTCCAAACACATGGAGTAAGTGGCAAATGTCCCACACGAGGACTGAAGTGGATTATAGTCCAACACGAGGACTTTTTTATATTATAGTCCAACACGAGGACTTTTATGGATTTTAGTCCAACACGAGGACTGTGTAACTGTGTAAGGTATATGCGGAAAGATACACCAAATCTAAACTCGCACGCATCCCAATGTACATGTCTAAACTTATGTCAAAAGTCAACCCACATGTATAGATGAATCATTTACATGGTAAACTAGGGTCAGGTTATCGAGGCGACCCCGAAAAGCAACACAAACAGACTAAAAATCTGTAAAACAGCTCATCAGGCGACTGATGTGTCGACTGATGACGTCAGTCGACTCATATGTCGACTGATGCAGTTCAGACAGCATAGCCTCAGCTCACCAGTCGACTGAGAAGCTGAGGAAACTAAATCAGCCCGTCAGTCGACTGATCAGTCGACTGATGACTGCAAATCTGCCCGTCGGTCGACTGATCAGTCGACCGATCAACTGCAGAAAATTCTGAACAGGTTGTTATTTATCCAAATTTCGATCTAAACTCATCCCCATCAATCCCAAGCATGAAGAATACTGATATTAACATATATGTACCAAACTGGAAAGGAAGTTTTACATGTAAACATTTATCAAAAACCTTAAACACATAAAAACATATTTGATACGTTTTGAAATCAATAAATCATGAAATAACTCTTTGTCAAACGTTTTCAGGTCTAGATCTCTTTAATAAAACATTGGTGATATTTTTATAAACTAAAAAGCTTCACTACTACACATCATGTACCATAAAGATTTATGCTTTGTACTAAAAATACGTTTTTGGCTCAATAAAGCTCATCTAAACTCAATAAATTCGTGTAAAATGAAAGGGGCAGAGTTGGGCGAGATGTTACTCGCCTCTGGGTGATGAACAACTCCTGGATCTGAGAGAGAATGGATCCCCTTTGCTGCAATGTGAAGATCTTGCCGAAAATCCTCCACGTTCTTCCCCAAATCACCAAGAACAAAAACTAGGGTTTTAGATAAGGGAGAGGGGGCTAGGGTTTTCTCAATACTGAAGATGAGAGGGGTGATTTCGGGTGAGAGGGGATATATACAAACGGTTAAACCCGACCCAAACCCGAACCAAATCAAAACAGACCTGAAACCTGGAAAAACTGGAAATCAGCGTATCAGTCGACTGAGGTGTCGACCGACGACGTCAGTCGACTGATGTGTCGACTGAACTGGAAAATTCTAGTTTTGTGCATGTTTTGCTAATTTGCAAAAATCTAACGCACAAAGCTCTACACCCATACTCTCATATCATCTCAAATAACTTGTTATCATGAACATCAATAACCTCAAGCTATTTGTCATAAAAGAATTATTTATTTACTAATAATTCACATATATTCATGTAAAATTTACGGGGTTCTACATTCTTCCCCCCTTAAAAGAATTTCGTCCTCGAAATTCGGAAATCATACTAATCTTGAAATATGAACTCCTAGATAAACACACATGGATATTTATACTTAACCGTCCAAAATGATAATATTCTCGCTCAAGCCCTAATCTAGTGGAACTAGTACATCGGGCGAAAAATCCAAACAAGGAACCCCCCATATATATACCATGTGTTCCAAAAGATTAAGATTTAAGCGAAGATATTATCATTCTAGTGTTAAATGTAAACATAACCAAAGATATAAACATGAAGTAAGATATATAACATAATAGGGATTAATTTACCTGCTCAACCAAATGTGGGTAGTCACGACGCATGTCCTCTTCGCGCTCCCAAGAAATCTCCTCAATGCCTCCTCGGTTCTACTGAACTTTCACTAAGGGAATCACATTATTCCTGAGTCTCTTGTCCTTCCTGGCAAGTATACAAACCGGAATCTCAATAGTGGACAAGTCATCCTGAAGCTTGATCTCCGGTGTATCCAATACTCGCTGCTGCTCCTCATTATGCAAGTGCTTCTTGAGCATAGAAATATGAAACACGTTGTGTATACTAGACATAGATGCTGGAAGATCTAGTCTGTATGACACAGCTCCAATGCGCTCTAGAATCTGAAAAGGCCCAATATATCTCAGTGCAAGCTTCCCTCGCCTCCCGAATCGCTGCACGCCTTTCATAGGCGATACTTTAAACATAACCAAATCTCCAATCTGAAATTCTAGGGGTCTCTGCCTCTTATATGCATAGCTCTTGTGTCGACTCTGAGCGGCTGGAATCCGCTCCCTGATCAAAGCTACCTTCTTAGTAGTCTGTCTCACTAGCTCTGGCCCAAGCATCAATCTGTCCTCCGGCTTGGCCCAACATATCGGTGACCTACAAGGCCTCCCGTACAATGCTTCATACGGGGCCATACCGATCGTCGCTTGATAACTATTGTTATAAGCGAACTCTACTAGTGGAATATGGTCCTCCCAACTACCTTGGAAGTCAATGACACATGCCCGCAACATGTCCTCCAATACCTGATTCACCCTCTCCGTCTGGCCATCCATCTGGGGGTGGAATACACTGCTATAGGATAGCGTGCTGCCAAATGAGTCCTGGAAACTCCTCCAAAAATGTGAAGTGAAAACCGATCCTCGATCCGACACGATCGTGTCCGGTACTCCGTGAAGTCGAACTACCTCCCGAATGAAGATCCTCGCATAAGTCTCGGCTGTATAAGTGGTCCTCACCGGAATAAAATGTGCTGACTTCGTTAATTGGTCCACTATCACCCAAACAGAATCATTCCCCTTCTTCGACTTCGGCAACCCCATAATAAAATCCATAGAAATATCTGCCCACTTCCACTCTAGAATGGGTAAAGGCTGAAGTGTCCCCGCCGGTCTCTGATGCTCTGCCTTCACCTGCTGACAGGTAAAACATCTAGCCACATAGTCTGCAATCTCTCTCCGCATACCACTCCACCAGAAATGCCTCTTCAGGTCTTTGTACATCTTGGTACTCCCTGGATGTACTGTGTACCGAGTACGATGCACCTCATCAAATAGCTCCCTCTTCAGCTCTGTACTAGCTGGCATAACCAATCTACCCTTCATCCGTAGACCTCCATCTGCTCTAATGATCCAATCAGCCTTAGGCTCCTTGGAAATCTCCTCCTTTTGGATTTGAATCTAGCTCCGACAACTTTGTCACTCTAAGATGGCTGCACTGATACAGCCCCCAAAAATGCACTGGTTCCTCCAATCTCGGGTCGAAAATCAAACTGGCTAAGAGTGATAAGATCTCTGTACAATGAACACCTCAAAGCCGCAACCCGATGTCGACGCTTCCTACTCAAAGCATCTGCTACGACGTTCGCCTTCCCTGGATGATACTGAATTGCGAACTCGTAGTCTTTGATAAACTCAATCCACCTCCTCTGCTTCTGATTGAGTTCCTTCTGAGAAAAGAGATACTTCAGACTCTGGTGGTCTGTGAATAGCTCAAACTGCTCTCCATACAAGTAATGCCTCCATGACTTCAGTGCAAACACCACTGCTGCTAACTCCAGGTCATGAGTGGGATAGTTCTGCTCATGCACCCTCAACTGCCGTGAGATATAGGCTACTACCCTCTGAGTCTGCATCAATACGCCTCCTAAGCCCACCAACGATGCATCTGTATACACAACGAATGTCCTGTCGCTGCTCGGAATAGTCAGAACTGGCGCTGTAGTCAACTTAGCCTTCAAAATATCAAAGGCCTTCTGGCACTCCATGCTCCATATGAACTGTACACCCTTCTTCGTAAGGCGTGTAAGCGGCGTCGCAATCTTTGAGAAGTCCTGAATGAACTTCCTGTAATACCCAGCTAAACCCAAAAAGCTGCGAATCTCTATCACCGTCTTCGGTGGCTCCCAATCAAGGACTGCTGCGACCTTAGCCGGATCCACTGCTATACCCTCTCGACTGATAATATGGCCAAGGAATCTGACTTCTGAAAGCCAGAACTCGCACTTGCTGAACTTAGCATACAACTGGTGCTCCTGAAGGGTCCTCAACGCCATCCGTAGATGCTCCTCGTGCTCTGCCTCTGATCTCGAGTAAATGAGTATATCATCGATGAAGATGATCACAAACTGATCTAAGAAAGGACGGAACACCCGGTTCATCAAATCTATGAATACCGCGGGTGCATTGGTCAGCCCAAATGGCATGACCAAGAACTCGAAGGATCCATATCGAGTAAGAAAGGCGGTCTTGGGAATATCCATTTCCCGAACCCACAGCTGATGATAGCCAGAACGAAGATCAATCTTCGAGAAATACTGCGCTCCCTGCAACTGGTCAAACAAGTCATCAATCCTATGTAGTGGGTACCTATTTCGGATAGTGACCTTGTTCAACTCTCTATAATCTATGCATAACCTCATACTACCATCCTTCTTCTTCACGAAGAGCACCGGTGCATCCCACGAAGAATGACTCTGGCGAATAAAACCCTGAGCTAACAACTCGTCCAACTGGGTCTGAAGCTCCCTCATCTCAGCTGGTGCCATGCGATAGGGTGCGCGGGATATCGGGGCTGTGCCTGGCTGTAACTCAATACAGAACTCTACCTCTCTCACTGGAGGTAATCCAGGTATGTCCTGAAAGACATCCTGATACCCTGAGACAACTCTAGTCTCCAATAACTCGGCTCCCTGATCCAGTCGTATCACCTCCTCGATGTACACCAGAAATGAATCCGCAAATCGGTTGCCCTGAGAGGTGGCTACAATCATCTCAGACCCATCGGACGCTCGCAACTTGACTGTCTTCGCAAAGCAGTCAATACTAATATGGTAGGAAGACAACCAATCCATACCAATGGTAACATCAAACTCGGACATATGCAACACTATCAAATCCACTACGAACTCCGACTCGTCTAGACTGACGGTACACCTCCTACAAACGCTCTCCAGAAGCGATACCTCACCTAAAGGGGTGGAAACTGATAGAGGGGTGTCTAGAGGCTGAGCTACGAGCTGGAGTCTAGTCATAAATGCATGCGAGATGAAAGAATGTGAAGCTCCTGAATCGAAAAGAATACGGGCGGGAAGAGAGTTCACAAAGAACGTACCCTCCACTACGGCTCCGCTGGCTCCATGATCACGGGGAACTACCGCATATACCCTGCCCGTGGCTGAAGACTGCTCTGCTGATGGTGGTGGAGAGTATGGGATAATCTGCCCCTGAGGAACATCCTGGACTGTTCGAATCTGCCCCTCAGTCCTCTGAGCTGCTGGCGGTGCCTCAAGCTTGCTCTGCTGGCCCTGACCTCTGCCCTACTGGCGCTGCTGCTGGTTCGGACCCTTGCCCTGCTGGGCTCCTGCTGGTGCGCTACGGCACTCCGATGCCTTATGCCCGACCTTGTGACAGTTAAAATAAGACCCCTGGAACTTGCGCTGCTGATGTGCTCTCTGATCCTGCTGGGGTCCCCTCTTATGAGAGCCCTGATGCTGCTGCTGCTGTCCAGAATAAGGTCTCTTGTTCTTGCTCTTATCCCCACTCTGTCCTGTCTTAGCCTTCCCTTCCTTGTCCTTCTGGAACATAGAAGTCTTAATCTCCTGAGAAGTGGCAGCCTCAACTACCTCCCTAACTGAATAAAACCTCCTCGATACGAGGTACCGACGGAGATTAGGGCGAAGCCCTGCTAAGAACATCTGAGCCTGACGCTCTCCTGTCTGCCACATACCCGTGAAATGCAGCAACTCCATGAATCTGCTCTCAAAATCTGCAACTGTCATGTCCCCCTGAGTCAACCGGGACAACTCAAGCTCCTTCCCAGTCAGTGCTGCAGAAGATATGTACTGCCCATCAAAGAAGTATATGATGTCCTCCCAGGTGAGGGTCATCCTCTGCTCTGGAGTAAACTAGAGTCGGTACCATCTCCCGGCATCTCCCTTCAGGCTGTAGGATGCCAGTCTCTGCTTCTGTACTGAATCTACACCAAGTATGTCGAGGATATTGCTCACATCCTCCTTCCACTTATGGGCTGCAAGAGGGTCTGGTGACCCCTGGAACTCTGGTGCCCTCATCTTCTGGTACCTCTCCACCATACGGAGCCAAGCCTCCTGCTCTGTGGCTCTATCGGGGACTGCTAGAGGAATGGCTGCAGGTGCTACCTCTGGGTCTCTCTCTCTAATCGGGACGTCTGGTATCCCCTGCTGCTGAGCTACCGGTGGTGGTGGTGTCCGTGGTGCTATGTGAGTCGTCACCAACTCCTCAATAGCTTTTATCATAGCAATAAGGGGAGCCATGAGATCCACCAAGTACTGAGGAGCCTGCTGCGGCTCTGGTGGTGCCTGCTCCTGCTCGGGCTGAGCTGGCTGCTGCTTAAATGGAGTCTGCTGTGACTCCGCCTGGCTAGCTCTCCTGGTACGAGGTCTACCACGTCCTGTCATCTCTCTCCCTGATGGTAAGAAAAATAAAAGTTCATGAGTCAAAATAGACCTTTATAAATAGCGTATCACAATACCATTTTCACAACATATAGTATTTGTACAATCACTTTAAACTTATTCGAAAATAGTTGTCATAAAAAACATTTCTTAAATTTTTGAGATATACTCATATATCGTCCTCACTCATACTAGGAAATCCTTGCGAACTCTATACATGAATCCTAAGAAACTCATCCTAGCTCCACGACTCGACACAGGATGATCCTAAGGATACTGGAACTAGAGCTCTGATACCAACTGTGACGCCCTTGGGTTCACATAAGGCTGCAGTCCAAGGTGAAACCAAGAATGGGAAACCTGCCATGCACCACACCGCACAACAACAAGTTTCACCATCACAATTAACATCTATCTAGTAGAATCAATAACAGGTGTAGGTACAACAGCAAGTAAAAGATAATACACGAAGGGCTGATGAAATGATAGTGATCAAATAAATATCTCATCATCCAACAAATGGAAATACATAGTCAATGTCTGAATAAATAAACTGGAGTAGCCAACAAGTCTCAAATACAAATATCTGACAAGAAGAAAATAAGGCACACAGCCTTTACAACTTCTAAAACGATACTCTCAAAGGTCTAACAAAATCTATAGTGGAGCTCCAACATAAGCATAACTAACAGCTAAACACTAAAGTGTGTCGCCATCAACCTGCGACTCTCCGGACTCCTGGCTCGTTACCTGAAATGGGGAGGGACAACGAGCGTCAAAGCGCTAGCGAGCAACATCACAACCAACCCCAAGGGAACGGGGCTCGTTGTATATGAAAATACAGATAATACATAATAAATCTAAAATCATTGATCTTACTAAAGAGGATTTTAGTATTTAGAAATTTACAACACGAGCATAGGTACGTCGAGCGAAATAATCCAAACAAGAAAACCCTCATGTATATACCTTGTGTCTCAAATTGTAAATCCCTAAACACCAAACCCGAGGTCCAAGTACAGAAACAATAATAAAAGAAATACAACAAAATCTTAAAGCATGAATACCGTGTCATATCATAGCCTACACGAGTATCATGTAATCATGGCATAGTCTACATAAGTGTCATGTCATAAACTCCTATGAGCAAGTCGTATACAAGGTTAAGAAATATGTCCGATACAGGAACTAAGTACCGTGGTTTCCAAACACATAGAGTAAGTGGCAAATGTCCCACACGAGGACTGAAGTGGATTATAGTCCAACACGAGGACTTTTGTGGATTATAGTCTAACACAAGGACTTTTATGGATTTTAGTCCAACACGAGGACTGTGTAACTGTGTAAGGTATATGCGGAAAGATACACCAAATCTAAACTCGCACACATCCCAATGTACATGTCTAAACTTATGTCAAAAGTCAACCCACATGTACAGATGAATCATTTACATGGTAAACTAGGGTCAGGTTATCGAGGCGACCCCGAAAAGCAACACAAACAGACTAAAAATCTGTAAAACAGCTCATCAGGCGACTGATGTGTCGACTGATGACGTCAGTCGACTCATATGTTGACTGATGCGGTTCAGACAGCATAGCCTCAGCTCACCAGTCGACTGATCAGTCGACTGAGAAGCTGAGGAAACTAAATCAGCCCGTTAGTCGACTGATTAGTCGACTGATGACTGCAAATCTGCCTGTCGGTCGACTGATCAGTCGACCGATCAACTGCAGAAAATTCTGAACAGGTTGTTATTTACCCAAATTTCAATCTAAACTCATCCCCATCAATCCCAAGCATGAAGAATACTGATATTAACATATATGTACCAAACTGGAAAGGAAGTTTTACATGTAAACATTTATCAAAAACCTTAAACACATAAAAACATGTTTGATACGTTTTGAAATCAATAAATCATGAAATAACTCTTTGTCAAACGTTTTCAGGTCTAGATCTCTTTAATAAAACATTGGTGATCTTTTTATAAACTGAAAAGCTTCACTACTACACATCATGTACCATAAAGATTTATGCTTTGTACTAAAAATACGTTTTTGGCTCAATAAAGCTCATCTAAACTCAATAAATTCGTGTAAAATGAAAGGGGCAGAGTTGGGCGAGATGTTACTCGCCTCCAGGTGATGAACAACTCCTGGATCTGAGAGAGAATGGATCCCCTTTGCTGCAATGTGAAGATCTTGCCGAAAATCCTCCAAGTTCTTCCCCAAATCACCAAGAACAAAAACTAGGGTTTTAGATAAGGGAGAGGGGGCTAGGGTTTTCTCAATACTGAAGATGAGAGGGGTGATTTCGGGTGAGAGGGGATATATACAAACGGTTAAACCCGACGCAAACCAGAACCAAATCAAAACAGACCCGAAACCTGGAAAAACTAGAAATCAGCGTATCAGTCGACTGAGGTGTCGACCGACGACGTCAGTCGACTGATGTGTCGACTGAACTGGAAAATTCTAGTTTTGTGCATGTTTTGCTAATTTGCAAAAATGCAACGCACAAAGCTCTACACCCATACTCTCATATCATCTCAAATAACTTGTTATCATGAACATCAATAACCTCAAGCTATTTATCATAAAAGAATTATTTATTTACTAATAATTCACATATATTCATGTAAAATTTACGGGGTTCTTCAAAACTGTATATTCACGTTAATGCTTTATATTCAACGCGTCTGCGACAACACTCGTCTTTTCTTAAGAATACTAAATCGTAAACTAGTAATCTTTAATAAACTCAACTCTTTGCCACTGCCTTTGGTTAAATTTCTTATGGGAAGAAGGTACTTCCAAGCTTTGATAATCCGTATATAGTTTCCTTTGTACTCCATACAAATGATGTCGTAATTTCTTCAATGCGAAAACCACTACTGCTACCTCCAAACCATATATGAGATAATTTTGCTCATGAGTCTTTAATTATCTTAAAATACAAATCTTTCCTCTTTGGGTCTGCGTCGAAACACCTCTAGGACCCATACATTCACATACGTGTAAACAATCAAAATTTTTATCACTAATCGGAATAACCATCACTGGTGCTGTAATCAATTTAACCTTTAAACATTTTCTGGCTCTCTATGCTTCAAATAAACTGTACACCCTTCTTCGTAAGGCGCGTAAGTGACATCAAAATCTTTAAAAAATCTTGAAGTATCTTTCTATAATAGATGGTCAAAAACTAAGAAATTATGAATCTCTAAAACGATCTACACCTTAGCTGGATTTTACTACAATGCCCTCTCGGCTGATAATATGTTCCAAAATTCAGATCTCAAATAACTAGAATTCATACTTGCTAAAAATTAGCATATAGCTAGTGCTCCAACAATGTCTGTAAGGCTAACCTCAAATGTTGTTCATGCTCGGCCTCCGATCCTAAATAGATAGGAATATCATCAATGAATATTATAATGAATTAGTCCAAGTATGGACGGAAATCCCGACTCATCAATCCTATAAATACCGTGGGTGCAATGGTCAATCCAAACGGCATGACAAGAAACTCAAAAGACTCATATCTAGTTAGAAAGGTGGTCTTGGGGATATCCATATCCTAAATCCACAACAATTAATAACTAGAACGAAGATTAATCTTCGAGAAATTGCGCCCAGCCACGCTCTACCGATCAACCAAACCATAAATCCTCTATAGCAGATATCTAACTGGATCTTATCTCAACAGGTGTTATACGATAAGGTTCTAGGGGTATCGGTGTGGTGCCTGGCTATAACTCAATGTAATAATCAACCTATCTCACTTGAGGTAAACCTGATATGTCCTACAAGACATCATGATACTCTAAGACCACTCATGTCTCACTCAAATCTGCACCCTGATCGCGTCTCATCACCTCCTTGACATATGCCAGAAATAACTCTGCATTCTAGTTACCCTATGGGGTTACTACAAACCATACAAATCTATCGAATACTCATAAAATGAATGTCTTCACCAACAATAGATACTAATGTAGTAGGAAAAAAAATCAATCCATACCAAAACATCACATCAAGGTCGGATATGTATGCAAAACGGATTAACTAACTTTGAACTTAGACTCATCTAAGATGATAATTCATCTCCTACAAATACTCTCTAAGAGGGATGCCTCTCCCAAAGGAAAGAAGACTGAAAAGGATTGTCTAGAGAATGTGTAACTAACCGAAGGCTATCCATGATAGGATATTGTGAAGTTCCCAAAAGATACGAATTTAGAAGGTGTTCACTGAGAACCTTCCACTACGACTCTGCTCATATCAAGATCACATAAATTAACTCAAATACTTGATTGATCGTTATGTTTTACTACACTGAAGGCTATGAGCATGTGAATCTCTCTGACAATGAGGTAGCTCTTGATTTGCATAAATCTGATCTTCAATTCTCAAAGCTGACAGAGGTGATTCAATTCTCTGTTGTTGGCCATGCCCGTGATTTTGCGGCTACTGATTCTGGTCTCTTTCCTTTTGTCCTCTTACTGGTGCTTTGTGATAATCTCTCGTCCTATGTCTAATCTTGTGGGATTTATAACATGCACTCTGTATTTTGTGCTGTTTTCACACTCTTTGTACCTTTTGTTAGTTTTGACTCTTGTTTTGTTGGCCTCTCATTGATTCTCCATGACACTCTGCGGCTCTATGGCCGAATTTGTTACAGTTATAATAAAATCCCAGAAATTTGTGATGCTTTGTAGTTGTTTGATCTGGTTGTCCCCTCGGACTGATATTATTCTATTGATTTTGATTATCTAACTGGGGTCCTTCTGGTCCTGTGAATGTTTGCTTGTTCTTGCCCTTGTCTTCGGTTTCTCCCGTCTTAGGGCTCTCTTCCTTTCTTATAGCTTCAATGGTAGTTGGGGTTGGCACAACTTCTGATGGAACCTTTATAATAGACTCAGCTGGTGCAACTGGTAAAGGAACTTCAAATGATGGTGCTGCTGGCGACATCTGGTTGTCCAAATGCTCTTCTAAGGTCGCTATTCTAGCTGTAAATGATGCTAGGATATCGATCAAATACCGTAGAACCTGCTGCCACTCAAGCTCTAGATCAACTTGCTTTGCTCGTCCTGACATCTACGGTTTTCAAAATAGAGCTTATAAAATGCAGTAAATGGGATCGTAGGTACAAAAATAAAATGTATACCAATAGGAAAATAGTATTACTTATCACTCACAACATGCTTTATACTTCAAGCAAATAGTTCATAAAAAAAATATTTTGGTAATTTTCACGTATATATATAATACATCCACACTCATACTAGGAATTCCTAAGGAACTTTATACATGATTCCTAGAAAACTCTAACCTAGCTCCATAATATAACACAAGGATAATCCTAAGGAAATTGGAACCTACAGCTCTGATTATAACTATGATACCCTAAGGTTCACACAAGGCTGCAGTTCAAGGTAAAACCCAGATCGTCAAACCTGCCAAGCACCAACACCATGCTACGACATGTTTCATCATCACTGTTACTATCTCTCTATTAGAGTCAACGAATAAATAAAGGTACAAAATAGGCAAATAATGGAAATAGTACATGAATAGGATATGCACAGAAGAAGTATGAGAATGATCAACACATGAGCCCAACTAACTTAGTATAAGAATATCTCTGATCTGTAATAATTGTACCAAGTCTCATAATCAAGTGTCAAAAGAAAATCTCTCTAAGGCACACTATGTAGGCGTATAAAATTGCCTATAGGTCCCTTAGCATAACTCGACATGGGGATTCAACGAATCAACGAACCATCGAGTGACGAGGCGACGTGGTTAACGAATTGCACGCGAGCAACGGAATGCATTCGCGTGCGGAACCAATCCAACGGTTCGGAAAGTCAACGAGTTGTCCAACCATAAAACGGATTCGAACTCAAACACCAAGGTGGATTTACTGCCAAATTAAGATCCAAACTATCAAATCAAGGTCCGGATAAATCGAATACAGAACCGGAAAACAGGAAACGACGAAAATCAACACCCTAAGGGGGCTCGGCCAAAGCCGAGCCACCTTAAGGTGGCTCGGCCAAGGCCGAGCCACCCTAAGGTGGCCGCCCAGATCTGTGCCAAATGCACAGATCTGGTTGCCTATAAATAGGCGGGGTGATTCATCATTTTGGAGGACTTTTGGAAAGACTTTTGGAGAGCCGAAACTCTGCCGGATTAAGATCTTGTTCTTGAGTTCTTGAAGGCTTGAAGACTTGGACATTCAGATCTGTTTCTCGGCGAGCATCCGCATCACGAAAGGCAGGAGTTCGAGAGGACCGGATCTCAGATCTACGTTGCTATACTCCGGATCAAAGCTTGGTCTTTGATCCCGAGAATCAAGCGATTGATTCCTTGGTGAAATAATCCCTCCGGCTATTATTTCCTTAGTAAAATAATACCCGTAATATTACGTAGATCTGTTCGGATCTAGATCGTGCGGTGGTCAACGGATCAACCATCGGCGCAGGCAAACAACCCACGAAAGCGAGTGACCGGATAACAGGAGCTCGCGATTTGTTCGACAAATAAGGAAAGTTGTAATTTTCATTTTTTGTTTGATTTTCATTGTAACCGGATCTTATAAAAAGACCGGATCTTTGTAACCCAAAAAGTTGTTATTTAAGAGTACAATGGAATCATCAATGAAGAAAGCTACCATTTTTCCCGCGAACACACTACTTCTACAAAATAAAAACACAATCTCTATAGTCTGAAAATGAACAACTACTGTGGAGCTCTGTAAATATCTACTAATAAAATAAATAAGATGGAAGCTAAGATGCGACTCCATCAACCCTGCGACACTCCGTACGCTTGACCCGTCGCCTGAAAAGAGGGGAAATAACAAGCATCAAGCGCTAACGAGATTATCTCTACCTCCCCCAAGGGGAAGGGGTAGTAATATTTGAGAAAATATTAGTTAGTACATATAATTATAAAATCATCAATACTGCACTAAACAAAAATTGGAATTTAGAGATTCATATTACGAGAATGGGTATGTCGAGCAAAATAATCCAAATAAGGAAATGCTCATGTATATACCTCGTATCCTAAATTATGAATCGCTAAATATCAATCTCAACTAAGAATAACAATGCAAATGAAATTAGTAACTAGAAATCCACAACTCAAGACTGGTACGTCGACTGAAATAATCCAAACAAGGAAACCCTCATGTATATACTATATATCTCGAGCTATGAATCACTAACTACTAACTTCAAACCTATATATGAACAATCATCATAAATAGAAATATTATAGCTTCTACCCTCATTCATAATGAAACAATTTGTCACAATCTCAAACTACCCTTAGTTAGCTGGCATCATCATAAGGAAATATTATCCAGCTCAAACATTACAAAATACCATGTCATATATCCAATGTATACCCTACTCATGGGTAAACTACCTAGAATCAAACTACAACTGTTTATGTATGCATCTCTTTTTGTAATAGCGATACTCTTGTATGGTTCTTACTCAATCACTCCGCGGCAATAGGTTTTATCTCCCTATTCTGGCTACATGAAATAACGATTCTCTTGTAAGGTTTGCACAATAACATAAGGGTTCAACTTCCTTACTCAATCGTTCTACGGTAATAGATTTTATCTTCCTATTCCGGCTCTATGAAATAACGATACTCTTGTAAGTTTCACACAATAACATGTGGGTTCAACTTCCTTACTCAATCGTTCTACGACAATAAGTTTTATCTCCCTATTTCGGCTACATGAAATAACAATACTCTTGTAAGGTTCACACTATAACATGTGGATTCAACTTCCTTACTCAATCGTTCTACGGCAATAGGTTTTATCTCCCTATTTCAGATATGCTTCCATATTATCGTACAATGGTGAAATGGCACATCAGCCTAACCTGGAAAACTACACTGATCAACTTCGAGTATTTGATATCACCGAGGTCTCATTATGGGAAAAACAACCAAATACTCCTAGTGTGGTACAATGGAGGTCTCATTACGGGATAAACAACCACACTGAGCATCCATAACTGATAAAAAATACTTTCTCATATGTTAATTCACTTTCATCAACTCAACATATGTTAAGTATCTCGATAATGCATGTCAATACAACATATACTAAGATACGTTCTCATATCTCTATGTGCGTGTCAATATCTAGTGTTCACCAACACCTCAGGTGTTTAACAACTCATAAGGATCGTTATGTAACATAACAAGATACAGAAAACTTCTTCAAAATAAAAAACTAGGGAAGAAAACATGCACTAGCCAATTATCAGACTGGCGGTCGACCGCAATATAGTAGTGATCGACCGCATTATGTTTCAGAGGCTGCCCAGGCTTCTGCCTAGCACGCGGTCGACCGTCGCTTATGCGTGGTCGATTGGCACACGAATAGAAGCATTCTCTATTATGTGTAGGCTTTTGTGACTTTGTTGTGTTTTCGTGTGTTTTTGTGATTCAAACTTATTTTATTTGTCCTGGAACTTGTGTAGAACATTGTAAATAGTAGATTTACATCTCTGGGAAAAATCAAACATGTAAAACATAATTATTTTTATAATAAATCATAATTAAACTCTTAAACTTGCACAAGACATCAAAACAAAGAAAAAATCATCAAAACTTAATTAAACAATGTTATTAATTTCTTTCAAATCATCAAACACTTCTGTAATTTTGTTCTTAATCATTTAAACATGAAAAGACCGAGTCTTTATACATATAATACAAAAGATTTACTTTTATACACAAATTAGTCAATTGGCTCTGTAAAAAATTATTAGAAACTCTTTTAAAATTCTTTAAAATAGGGGTGAGTGATTAGCAGAGATGAAACTCGCCTGAGACTTGATTTAAAATGTGGAAGATGAAGTCCCAAAGCAGATCTTCAAATCGCAAACTCAAAATAACTCGAAATACCTCACCAAAAGCTTTTAATCTTTCTCAAAAATTAAATAGGGGAAGTTTGGTGGCTGCTAAGGTTTTTAGAATACTAAAAACTCGTGAATATATGATAAATATAGCAAAGAAAATGAATACGGGCTGTAAATACCCGAAACAAAGTCAAAATTGGATAAACAATGTTTAGGTTTCGTGGTCAACCGTGACGGTCGACCGGACGACGGTCGACTGAGGTGGTCGACCAGGCTGGAAATTTCCAGTTTTTTAGTCTTTTGGTATTGTGCATGTTTCGACTCGTTTCTTTCTCATTCACTAACTTGCTTATACTTAAAATACTTGTTAATGTACTCATACACTATTTAATGATATTTATCTTAATAAATATCCACTTATTATAATTAATCACATACTATTTCATTTTATTAATCATTAACTCAAACTTTTCGCGGTTTTACATGATAACAATAAGTCTCTAAAATAAAAGAGTCAATTGAACAATACAAAAGCAATCAACCTCCAAAATAAAAAAATACATCTCAACAAGACTTAAAACAGTAAATAAACTACTGTAGAGCACTAAATAACTATCTATGAATGACAGTAAACTATAACGAGTCTCCGTCAACCTGCGGCTCTCCGAATCCCTGACTCGCGACCAGAAAAAGATAGAAATAATGAGCGTAAGAGCGCTAGTAAGAATATCTCCACTACCCCCAGGGGAAGGGGAAGAGTGTATAAAATACCAATCATAGCATATATATATATATATATATATATATATATATATATATATATATAAATATATATACTTATATATTATATATCCTGATCAAAAAAGACTTAAGATTTAGAAATCCACAATACGAGATGAGTACGTCAAGCGAATAATCCAAACAAGGAAACCCTCATATATATGCCATGCATCTCAAATTGTGGATCACTAAATATCAACTCCAAATCCTATATGTAAATAATCAACAAAGAAAAATACATCGCCAACACCTCATTCAAAAAATATGTTGTACATGTTGTATCATAGTATCTCACACTACCCTCAGGTAGGTGGCACATGAACAAATATACAATCCTGTGAGGAACTTGTCAAAGTATAAACCATCACATAAGGAAGCCACAATGCTGGACCACATCCATAATCAATACTCTCTAAAGTCCTAGGAATCCCAATGAAGTATAGTGTAGTCGTCCGTTGTACCATGCGGTTCATGGACTAATGCACTCGGAGTGTAGTCGCATGCAATATCTTACGGTGTAAGGACATGTGCACTCAACCACAAAAATAATGATGCATCAGAGAGTGTAGTCACTCATATTCTCATGTGGTTTACGGAATAACACATTGAGAGTGTAGTCACCCACGTTCTTATGTGGTGCAAGGACTAACACACTCAAGCATCCCAAACAATCAAAAGTCAAAACAATTGTCAATCCCTATTGTGACAAACACAAAACACTAAGCTACGCACTCCCAAAGGCCCGTACATACTCAAACCTAATTCGTACACTCCCATAGTCACAAACACGTATTAACTCGCAGCTCGTTCTTCGTGTTCATGACCAAACATGCATGGAAAATCATCATAAGCAAAAAAACAGTAGATCAGTCGTCTGGCCTTGGGAATCAATTGACTGACCGACCTTAGGAATCTGTCGACTGACACTAGATCAGTCGACTGATTGCCCATTAGTTGACTGAGCACTAACGTGCATAAACATGCATAAGCAGCAAAGTCTCGATCGGTCAACCGATACATATGTCGATCGACCGTCCAAGGAAAATCATACAATCCTTAGGGTTAAATCGGTCGACTGATCCATAGGGTCAATCGACCGACTTGAGTACTGGAACAAAAACATCAGCTTTCATGAAGTTAAATGACTTTCTCAAAAGAACTTGTGAGAAATATTATCATGGGGTGTGAAAAACATGTTAAAATCTTATATTTAACAAAGCGGGGGATTGGCTAAGCAAGTATATGTAAAACAAAACACGGATTTTGGGATTTAATCTCCCTAAACATCACTAATCAGATTTTAGTTGATTAATTATGGTTCTACACCTAAACAGTTCACCAATTAGTAAATTGTTTTTGTTCTAACGATCAAAATCATATCTTTTCTTCATTTAGTGTTTGGGTCTATAGATCTATTCATCAAATTAGGGTTTAAACCATTAAAAACAAAAATCTAAGGGGATAGGTTTGGAAAGTGATGAACTTGCCTTTTGAATTCATTTTGATCTGTCAAACGTGTGACGAACTCTATCCTCCTTCACCAAAGTCGTAGATCTCACCCTCCTCATGATCTATGCTCCGCAAAATTATCCAAAAAATTTGAACTGAGAGAAATAGGGTTTTTAGAGGAGGGTGGCTGCTGCTCAAATGTGAGGGATGAAGAAGAGAAGAGGAAGAAGTTGGGTATACACATATATATATACATGCAAAACAGATCCGACCCGAAACCTAGAAAAAATTACCACGTGTTGATCGTTCGATTGATCTTCAGGGTCAGACGACTGACCCGAACATTAAAGCAAACTCGACATGTCTTATATATTACTGCACATTTACACACACACACACACATCTGATAAAGTTTTATTATGGTTGGTGATCATTCTGGAATGAATAGATCTGATTGTAATTGATTTGAGATTGATTATATATATATATATATAT
>BQKN01064188.1:541801-553806 GCA_022839385.1 Asparagus kiusianus
ATATATATAATCGATCTCAAATCAATTACAATCAGATCTATTCATCCCAGAATGATCACCAACCATAATAAAAATCTATTATTATTATTTGTATTCACCCCTCCTTAAAGAGAACTTCGTCCCTGAAATTTAGCAACTTATTATGAATCATATGGTATGTGTTATACACACAATGTTTACACTTAATTTCTAGAATGTGAATGCTCCTACTTAACCTCTAATTAATTAAATAGAACTAGTACATCGGGTGAAAAATCCAGACAAGGAACCCCTATATATATACCATATGTTCCGAATGATTAGGTGTTAAGTGTTAATACTCACATTTTAGCACAAAGTGTAAATAAAACTATATAGATAAAATAATTACCAACAATATTATAACTAACACTATACCTTCTCGAAAAGATGTGGAGAGTCACGACGCATATCTTCTTCGTGCTTCAAGGAAGCTTCCTCAGCTCCTTTTCTGTTTCATTAGACTTTGACTAATAGAATTACCTTATTCCATAGTTTTTTGGTGCTCCTTGGCAAGAATGCGGACTAGAGTTTTGACTATAGTCAAATCCGCCTGAAGTTCTAATTCTGGCATATCAAATACCCTCTGCTATTCTTTCTCTCATAAGTGCTTCTTGAGCAACAAGATTTGAAAGACATTATGTGCACTCGACATCAATGCTGGAAGGTCTAGGTTGTACGAGACAGCTCTAACACATTCTACAATCCTGAACGGACCGATATATCTCAGGGCAAGCTTTCCTCGTCTGCCAAACTATTTGACACCTTTCATAGATGATACCTTGAACAAGACATAGTCTCCAACATATAATTCTATGGGTCGTCTCCAACATATAATTAATGCTATCTACTCAGAAGTCTTCCTAACAAGATCTGGCTAAGTAGCAAGCTATCCTCTGGCTCTGTCCAACATAGCGGAGATCTACCGGGCCTCCCATATAATACCTCATAAGGAGCCATACCTATAGTCAATTGATAACTATTGTTATAGACAAACTCAATCAATTATATATGATCTTACCAACTTCATTGGAAATTTAACACATATGCCCGAAAAATGTCTTCTAATAGTTAGTTGACTCTCTCTATTTGACCATCTGTCTGTAGGTGAAAAACACTACTATAAGCTAGCTGGATGTTAAAAGAATTTTGGAAGCTCTTCTAGAAATTTGATGTGAATACTAAGCCACGGTATGATACAATTATTTCTGGAACTCCATGCAATCTCACAATCTTCTGAATGAAAAATCCTTGTATATGTCTCTGTAGTATGAGTTGTCTTAACTAGCAAGAAGTGTGCCGACTTCGTCAGTCAATTGATAATCACCCAGATGGAATTATTTCCTTTGTTATACCTCGGCAAACTCACAATAAAATCCATTAAAATATCTGCCCACTTCCATTTTGGAATGGGTAAGGGCTGTAGGGTACCAGCTGGTATCTGATATTCTACTTTCACTTGCTGATGGGTAAAGCATTTGGAGACATACTCTGCAACATTGCTACACATGTTGTTCCACCAAAAATACCTCTTCAAATCCTTATACATCTTGGTTATGCCTGGTTGTACGCTATACCTGGTACGGTGCACCTCATCAAACAAATCCTTCTTCAACTGTAGATTATCTGGCACTACTAACTAGCTTTTCATTCGAAGACCTCCATCCGATCTGATGGTCCAATTTGTCTTGGGCTCCTTGGAGATTTCTCCCTTTCGTGTTGGAATCTAAGAGTCTTCCAATTGAACGCTGATCACTCTATCAGTCTATGATGACTGAATTGCTAATGCTCCAAAAAATACACTTCTTCCACTAACCTCTGGTCTGAAATCAAACTGACTGAGGGTGAAAAGATCTCGGTACAACGAGCATCTCAAAGTTGCAAGTTTATAGCGACGATTCCTGCTCCAAGCATCTACTACAACGTTCACCTTACCCAGATGATACTGAAGTGTGAACTCATAGTCCTTAATGAATTCGACACATCACCTCTACCTTTGTTTGAGTTCCTTATGAGAAAAGAGGTATTTTAGGCTCTGATGATCTGTATATAACTCGAACTGAACTCCATAAAGGTAACATCTCCACACTTTTAATGCGAAGACCACCGCTGCAAACTCTAAGTCATGAGTAGGATAGTTTTGCTCATGAGTCCTTAACTGTTGTGAAATATAAGAAACTACTCTCTGAGTCTACATCGAAATGCCTCCTAGTACTACCATCGGTGCATCCATGTAGACAACAAAATCTTAACACTACTCGGAATAATCAACACTGGAGCGGTAGTCAATTTAGCCTTTAGAATCTCAAAAACATTCTAACATTCTGGCCCCCAAAAAAATTGAACACCCTTCTTCGTAAGGCGTGTCAATGGGGTAGCAATCTTAGAGAAATCTTGGATGAATTTCCTATAGTAACCGGCAAGCTCCAAGAAGCTACGAATCTCTATAACTGTCTTCGGTGGCTCCTAATTAAGAACTATCTCAACCTTAGCGGGATCAACTATAATATCCCCCTTGGAAATAATGTGACCCAAGAATCTAACCTCTAAAAGCCAAAACTTGCATTTGCTAAATTCAGCATACAATTGGTTCTTCGTAAAGTCTTTAATGCCAAACACAGATCCTGCTCATGCTCGGCCTCTGATCTCGAGTAGATGAGGATGTCATTAATGAAAACAATCACAAACTAGTTCAGATATGGATGAAAACCCCGGTTCATCAAATCCATGAATACTATGGGTGCATTAATCAGACCAAATAACATGATAAGGAATTCAAAGGACCCATACCGAGTCAAAAATATGGTTTTAGGAATATCCATCTCCCGTACACGCAACTGGTGATAACCAGATCAGATCGAAGATTAATCTTTGAGAAACACCATGCTCCCTGCATTTGGTTGAATAAGTCATCAATCCTCGGTAACGAATACATGTTCTAGATAGTGATCTTATTCAACTCACAGTAATCAATACACAAATGAAGGTTACCGTCCATCTTCTTCATGAAAAGGACCGGTGATCCCCAAAAAGAATGGCTCTGGTAAATAAATCCCTAAGCAATGAGCTCCTCTAACTATCGGGATATCGGTGCTCCTCACGGATAGGTACTATACGATAAGGTGCACAGGATATCAATGCAGTGCCCGGGTGCAACTTTATGCATAACTCAAACTCTCTCACTTTAGGCAACCTAGGTATGTCCTGAAAGATATCCTAATACTCTGAGACTACTCTAGTCTTACATAAAATAGCACCCTGATCCCACTGCAATACCTCCTCGATGTATGTTAGAAATGACTCTGCAAACTGGTTCCCCTGTGAGGTTGCTATAACCAACTCAGTCCTGAAATTATCCTAGAAAGGGGGGGGGGAGGTAAGTAGGATAATCAAACAATAATATGCAACTTATGAAAATTCAAAGAAATTTAAGACACAAATAAAGTAATAAGGCAAGAGTTTAAAAGAGATAGTTAGAGATAGTTAGCCAAGTGAGATGACGATGTGTTCATGAGGTTCGGTCCTCTCGACCTATGTCCTCGACCACCTCTCCCGATAGTAATCCACAACATAACCTGGTTTGGAAGCTGGAACTTCTTCACAATGATCTCCGTAAGATCAAACTTTATATGCAATGATCTCCTCGGGATCTCACTCTCTACATAATAAAAGATGAGAAAAATAAAACTATCTTACAAATATCTTATAGCAAGGATGAAGAGATTAACAATTGAATCTCAAGGGTTTGTAGGATGTGAAAGTGAAAATCAAAAATTGAGAACTTGATAATGAGAGAAAGTTAAAGCTTAAAAAGTCTCAAAAACAATACTTAAATGTTTTCTCTTTGTTTTCTTAAATTTCTTGGTTGATACAGTAAATAAGATCTTAGGGGTATTTATAGTTTCTAAAGACAACAGCATAAATCCAAAAAAAAAACAAAAACCAAAGAAAATCCCCTAAAATTAGAAAAACTGGAAACTAGTTGTTACTATTTGGCAGCACCATCGGTCGACTGGTCAAAGAAATCGGTCGATCGTTAGGGCAGACTAGAAAGCAAACGGCGCTATCAGTCGACTGATGAACTTGTATCGGTTGACTAAAGGGCTCGTATCGGTTGATTGATTTGCATGTATCGGTTGACTGATTGCAAGGCCTCTGCAGGTACTGAAAAATCCTACTCATCAGTCGACTAATTTGGAAAACCAATCGACTGAAAAAGTTAACATATGAGATATCTGATTTTTTTAGAAATGTTGATTTTCTAAATTAGATTTAAAATATTAAGTCAACTTCAAAAATAGTAAAACTTGGGAAAATACTTATATATATGAAAATAGATATGTTAGAGGAAGAATTTCTAAAATAGCATCTCGTATTTTGAGAACTTATTGTTTTACAAAAACTGTCAAAAATGCAAGTTTTGAAATGTATATGTGTAATCCCCAAATGCTTTAAAAGTTATCTACTTTATTTCATGCCTATATTATGATCTAGAGAGAAGTAAAAATGTAAATATCACTTACAATTGTACACAATGCTTAAGTATCGATATTCGCTAGAAATTTGTTGATGAAACTCTTCTTGACTATATGCTTTAACGCTCTTCATAAGTAGATATATGCTTGAGTCGATCTTTGAGCGTTTTGAGGCTTTTTCATCAACTTGCCTCCACCTCCACGGATATCATCATTACGGTACAAATCCTTCCAACCTTCAACTATATATGGCACTATATTGCTTGATAAATATATCCTGTGTAGAATCACTTGACAAGCAATTAATACCAATAATGTGGTTTGTAAATCATCATCAAAACATGAGACCTAACAATCTCCCCCTTTTTGATGATGGCAAACCACCATTATGAAAGAGCATAAAAATAAATAAAATTATTACTTATAGATAGATGCTCTCCCTATCTATAAGGCTCTCCCCCTATCTATGTGCACAAAGTATAGGAGATTTTCTCCCCCTTTGTCAACATAAAAATGGGGTATACACAAAAAAAAAGTTTACAACACACATGTTGTAAATCTCACAAGCCACACTCCTCTAAGTGTTTGGACTACCCGTGTTACCTTCCTCAAGTGTTTAGATTTACAACCTCTCGTTAGGCTTTACGACATGTGAGTGTAAAACCAAGATAAGAGATTATAATCCAAAACGGAAAACATACAAAGCCATGAGCCAATGTAATCAAAACAAATAATTGAATGATGCACATGCCTAATTCACCTCTTATACAATAAAAATCTTCTTCGCAAAAAGGCTTGGTAAAGATGTCTGCTAATTATGATTTTGTATCAATATAAACAAGGGATACATCTTTTCTTTCTATATGATCTCGTAAAAAGTGATGCGTACATCTATATGCTTAGTCCTAGAATGAAGAACATAATTTTTTGAAATATTTATGGCACTAGTATTATCACAAAAAAATTTTGTATCATGAAAATGTAAATTAAAATCAACCAAATTTTAATTCATCCATAATAATTGAGCACAACATAAGCCGGAGGCAACGTGTTTCGCTGCCGTAGTGGATAAGGCTACATAATTTTATTTCTTAGAGGACCAAGAAACTAAAACATTTCCTAAGAATCGACACATGCCACTAGTACTCTTGCGGTCTATCTTGCATCCGGTAAAGTCAGCATCACAATAACCATAAAGATCAAAAGTAGTGTGCTTCAGATAAAACAAACCAAGTTTAATAGTACTATTTATATACTTAATAATACGTTTAACCATAATTAAATGAGATTTTCTAGGAGAAGCTTGAAAACATGCACATGTACAAACACTAAACATTATATCCGGCCTACTAACGGTGAGATAAACTAAACTGTCTATTGTAGCTTTTGGTCTACTTTCTCACCACATTCATTCATATCCAACTTTATAGAGGTTTTCATTGGAGTTGGTGCATGCTTAGAGTTTGACATCCTAAATTTCTTAAACTACTATCTTGCATACTTGCATTGTGAGATAAAAATTCCATCATCACCTTGTTTGACTTGGAGTCCAAGAAAAAATATGAGATCTCCTATCATACTCATTTCAAATTGTTCATGCATAACTTTTGAAAATTCCTTACACAAAGATTCATTAGTAGCTCCAAAATTAATATTATCAACATATAATTGAACTAAGATGAATTCACTCTTTCTTATTCTAACAAAAATAGTATTATCATTTTTTTAAAACTATTTTCAATAAAAAAACTAGAGAGGCGAGCATACCAAGCTCTTGGAGCTTGTTTCAAACCATATAAATCTTTTTAAACCCGTTAAACATGATTTGGAAACAAGGAATCAATAAATTTGGGGGGTTGCTCAATATAAATCTCTTCCTCAATAAAACCATTTAAAATTGTACTTTTAATATCCATTTGAAATAATTTAAAATTTTTAAAACAAGCAAAGTCCAAAAACATATGAATTGACTCCATTCTTGCAGCCGGTGCAAAAGTTTCGTCATAATTAATGGCCTTCTCTTGATTGTATCCTTGGGCGACCAATCGAGCTTTATTCCTAGCCACCATACCAAATTCATTAAGTTTATTTCTAAAAACCCATTTTGTTCCAATAACATGAAAATCTTTTGGTCTTGGAACAAGTTTTCAAACATTATTTCTTTAAAAATTATTTAATTCATCATGTATGGCTAAAACCCAAAACTCATCATTTAAAGCATCATCAACATGTTTTGTTCTATTTGAGATAAGAAAGTAATGTTACCACATTCATTCATGGCCTCTGAGCGAGTCATGACTCCTTTTGAGGGGCTTCCAATGATTTGTTTCTTAGGGTGATCCGGTGCATACTTCAAAGTTTTTGGGAGTTCTCCTTGATTATCCTTTTGGTAGGTTCTAACTTCTCCCTCATGTCTCCTTGGTGCAACCGTTGAAGGGGGTTCATTGATTTGCAATAATTATAATCCTCCTTCAATATCATCATCATCCCTAATAGACACACAATCTTGTAAACCGATATTAGTTTCATCAAAGGTAACATTTATATATTCTTCAACGTCGAGTGTTCGTTTGCTGAAAACTCAATAAGCATTACTCTTTAATGCATATCCTAAAAATATACCAACCTCTATTTTAGAATCAAATTTATCATGATGATCTTTAGTGTTCAAAATAAAGCATTTGCAACCAAAAATCCAAAAAAAACTTCTGTTGGGAGTTTTGCCAAAATAAAGCTCATAGGGGGTTTTCTTGAAAATAGGCCTAAACAAAACACGATTTAAAATATGGCAAGCCGTGTTAACGGTTTTCTTTCAAAAATATTTTGGCAAATAAAAAGAATTTATCATAGTATGTGCCATCTCTTATAAGGTGTGAATTTTTTCTTCAACAACACTATTTTGTTGCGCTGTCCTTGGTATAGAAAATGTATGAGTAATACCATGATGGTCACAAAAATTATTAAAGCATTTATTTTGAAATTCACCATCATGATCACTATGAATTTTAACAATTTTTTTCATTTTTTTTTTCATTTTCAACTCTTTTTACAAAACGGGAAAACTCATCAAAACATTCATCATTATTAGCAAGAAATATAACCCATGTGAAACAAGAAAAATCATCAACTAATATATGAACATAATCCTTTTCTCCTAGTGAGGCAACACGCATAGGACCTAAAAGATTAAGATGAAGTAATTGCAAAGGTTTAGTGGTGGATACATCGTTAATAGATTTGAAAGAATTTGTAATTTGTTTACCTTTGGCACAATCTTCACATTGTGAATGTTTAACAAAGTTTAAACTTGGTAGTCCTCTTACCAAGCTTTTCTTTGATATGTGTAAAATTAATTTCATATTTGCATGTCGAAGCTTTTTGTGACAAATCCAAGGATCACCATCCACCGTGGCAAGGCATTTTACATCTTGATCTACAAGCTCATTCATCTCAAAAATATACACATTAGATTTTCTAAGGGTAACAAAAATGACTTTATCTTTAAGGCTAACAATACATTTATCCGGTTTAAAATTAATGTTATAACTATTATCACTTAGTTGACTAATACTAAGAAGATCATGATTTAATCCTTTAACTAAATAAACATCTTCAATAACGGGAGAATGCTTCTTACCAATAACACCAATACCCATAATTTTACATTTCTCGCTACCAAAGGAGACATTACCTCCTTCCATCCTTAATAGGGTTGGAAAAAAATCTTTATTGCCGTCATATGATGAGAGCAATCACTATCAAGGTACCATACTTTTTTACGTCTTGTGTGAGATGTTTCGTACAAGTAAAGAAGTAGTAGATATTTTAGGTATCCAAATCTTGGGTCCTTGATTGTTAGTACTTTTAGTACCCTTAGGTACCTACATCAACCCATAATCATAAATATTATTTCTAATCCTACAATGTGTGAAGATGTGATCATGTCTCATGCAATACGTACAAATAAAATTTTTCTTGTAAGTGGGTACATGAAATTTATGAACCCTTTCTACCAAGATCAGGGTGAGCATGACTAGATTTCAACAAGGAGATTCCATTATTTAATTTTTCAATTTTTTGCCTAAATTGTTTGTTTTTAAAATCAAGATCATTAATTATTTTGTCTTTTAAGGCAATAGCATCATTCATAAAGATTGTAATAATTCAAGTTTTGAATCACATGAGTTGAGTAATTTTTAAATGAAGAATATTCTTTGGCTAATTTTTTAAACTCAAATTTTAATTCAACTAAAGCATTTTCTAATATATATTACATATCTTCGGAATCGAATATTACCTCATCCTCATGAGCCATGAAGCATATGTTTAGATATTGGAAGGTATATTTTGTGGCTTCTTCATCACTATACGAATCACTAGTTTCGGATTCCTCGCATCCCGCATACATGACCTTCTTCTTCTTATACTTCATATACTTATCTTTTTTTGGGAGGCAATCTCTTGCCATATGTCCTAGTTTATGGCATTAAAAATATTTTCCTACATGTGAAGAGAATTTGTTAGAGCAATTATATTTAAAATTTTTGTTCATCCTTACCAATCTTGATAATCTCTTAGAGAGGTGTGCCACTTCTTTAGAGATATCAATTTCACTATCGGAGGAGGTTGTTACAACAAACTCAGTCCTAAAATTACCCTAGAGGGATGGTGCATAGGGTAATCAAACAATAATGTGCAACTAATGAATATTCAATACAATTTAAGGCACAAATATAGTAATAAGGCAATAGTTTAAAAGAGAAAGTTAGAGATAATAAGCCAAGTGAGAAGACGATGTGTTCATGAGGTTCGGTCCTCTCAAACTATGTTCTCGACCACCTCTCCCGATGGTAATCCACTATATTACCCGGTGAGGAAGCCAAAACTTCTTGACAATGATCTCCCCAAGATCGAACTCTCCACACAATGATCTTCTCGAGATCTCACTCTTCACACAATACAAGATGAGAAAAATAAAACTCTCTTACAAATATCCTATAGAATGGATGTGTTAGTACCTTTGTTTTGATGATGATTTACAAACAATCCCTAATATTGTTTGTCTAGTGTTCGTACTTACATATTAGGTATTCTAGACAAACAACATTGTCAGAGGTTGGTTGGATTGAGCCTACATGATCATATCAAATGGAGGTTGGCAAAAATACCAAAATGAAGTCAATATATTCAAGTCAAAGATTCAAGATCTTGCTTCATCCATATTTACCAAGACGAGCTTAATTGAAGATCAAGATTGCATGAGTATAGTTTTTATAATTTAGGGTTTATACTTGTGTGTTAATCTTTAGAGCTCAATCATATACACACATACACGTTTTTGGTTTTATAGTTTTCAAGCCTAAAAAAATATGAAACATATATACTTGTTTTATATTTCTTAGAAGCGCAAGGAGGATGTACATCGCGACTACCCACACCTATTTGAGCAGGTAAGATATTGATTGTTGAGTATACTTCTATGCATTCATGTTTATATATGCTGTTTAGTCACATTTACATTTAACGCTAGAATGGGTCACTCAACACTTAGCTCTTAATCATTCGGAACATATGGTATATATATGGGGGGTTCCTTGTTTGGATTTTTCGCCTGACGTAATAGTTCTGTCTAATTAGGGGTTAAGTGAGAGTGCACGCATTTTAGATTGTTAAGTTTAAATGTTGCATATGTTTTGAATCTAGGGATTAATGGTACGAGATATGTACGGGAGAGTTTCCTTGTCTGGATTATCCCCTCTTAGTGCTTTTCTCATATTATTATTATTTGTGATACGATTGCAAAATTTTGAGGACGAAATTCTTTTAAACGGGGGGTGAATATAAAACCCCCAAAATTTTGAGCTTATGAATGATGAATTGAATTAGCATGTGATTAATTACAATAAGTGGATATTTATTTTGATAAATATTATTTATTAGTGTATGAGTACACTAACAAGTATTTTGAGTGTAAACAAGTTAATACATGAGAAAGAAACGAGTCAAAACATGCACAATGGCCAAAGTCCTACATATCTGGAATTTTGTGTGCCGGTAGACCGCCGCACACCCTGCGGTCGACCGCCGATCGGGAAACCAGTTTTTCCCAGTTTGAGTTGATTTCGAGTATTTGAGACCCATATTTATTTTTCTTGTTATATATATCTTTTGTTCATGGGTCTTTCAGTATTTTAAAACCCTAGTAGCCACCAAACTTCATTATAAACCCAAATTTGATTTTTGAGGAAGATTCAAAGGCTTTTGAGCGGGATTTCGGGTTGTTTTCGCCTTTTGGCTCAAGGATCAACCTTGGCTTTGCATCTTCCACATTTTTCAACAAGTTTCAGGTGAGTTTCATCTCTACTTATCCCTCTCCCTGTTTTAAAACATTTTTAAAAGAGTTTTAATAAGTTGTGTATAGCCTAATTGATTAATTTGTGTATAAAAAGCAAATCTTGTATATTATGTGCATAAAGACTAGACCTTTTCATGTTAAAGAGATTAAGAACGAATTTATAGAAGTGTTTTAAGATCTAAAAATGATTAAAAAAGTTGTTTATCTGAATTTAGATGATTTGTTCATCGTTTTTGAGGTTTCTTGCATGATTGAGGGTTTAAATATGAGTTCTTGTGCAAATAATCATGCTTTATATGTTGAAATTGTTCCCGGAGATGTTAATCTGCTGTTTATATAGTTTCATGCTAGTTTCATATTGTTTTAAACAAGTTCAATCATAAAATCATGACACGAACACAATCTGTGTAGAAACCTACACGTTCTGAACAGATCACATTCGGTCGACCGCTGCAAACCTTGTGGTCGACCGTGCATCAGACTGAGGCCTAGGAGGATTTTGGTTGCGTTTAGTCAACTGCCGCATACTCTACGGTCGACTGCCAGTTTTGTAGTGGCATGTGCATGTTTTGTGATATACTATTTTGATTTTCGAGAGAGTTTCTCAGTCTTGTATTGTTATATTATGATACTTAAGAGTTGTTTAACACCTGGTATGATGGTGAATACTAGATATGGATACGCACACCGAGATATGTGCACGTATACTTAGTTTATGTTGTTTTAACACATGTTGAGTTGATGAAAGTTAATTAATATATGTTAAAGTATTGCTCATCAGTTATGGATGCTCAGTTTTGATGTTTATCCTATAATGAGATCTCGGTTGTACCACACTAGGAGTATTTGGATGTTTTTCCCTTAACGAGACCTCGGTTGTACCAAATACTCAAAGATGATCGGTGTATGTTATCCAGGTTGGGTTGAGGTGCCTATTCACCATTGTACGATCATCTGGAAGTATATCTGGAAATAGAGAGACAAAAGCTATTACCACAGGACGATTGAGTAAGGAGGTTGTATCTGATATCCGTATAGTATCGTGTGAGCCTTACAAAAGTATCGTTATTTTATATATCCGAAAGGAGATAAAACCTATTGTCGCAGAGCGATTGAGTAAGAACCTTACAAAAGTATCGCTATTGTACATGGAGATG
>BQKN01064188.1:554206-590443 GCA_022839385.1 Asparagus kiusianus
TATAGTTGTAGTTTTGCTCCCATGTTAGATTTCCCATGAGTAGGGTACATATTTTGATATATGGCATATATGATATGGCTCATGGTGATTTTTGATTAGGGTAATTCTTCTTTTGTTATTGCGCTGGCTACCCGAGGGTAGTTCGAGATGTGACATTGGTTCTATATAGTTGAGGTTTTGAGTATTTTCTTTTGATTATTTTTTTGATTCATAGAGTTGGAATTGATATTTAAGGATTCATAATTTGAGACATTGCATATACATGAGGGTTTCCTTGTTTGGATTATTTCACTCGACGTACTAATTCTCGTATTGTGGATTTCTAAATACCAGTCTCCAGTTAGAGTTATATGAATGATTTTATACTTATATGTACTAACTCTATTTTCTTATATACTTCTACCCCTTCCCTTTTGGAGCGGTGGAGATGATCTTGCTAGCGCTTTGATGCTCGTTGTTTTCCCCCCCTTTTCAGACAGCAAGTCTGACACACGGAGAGTCATAGGTTGATTGGATTGCATCTTAGATTCTATCTGGATATTATTATATTTGTAGTTATTTCAGAACTCCACATTTAGTTATTTTTATCAGACTCTAGACTTGTATTTCATTATGTAGAGGCTGAGTACCTTAGTAAGATTTCATTTGACTCATTATGTTGAGATTTATTTCAGACTCAGAGATATTTTCATTTTATTTTAGTTAGGCTCATTTATTGATTATTCTTACGCTTCTTCTGTCCATATCTAATCTTGTACTATTTCCATTATTTGCCTGTTTTGTACCTTTATCTATTAGTTGACTCTTCTTGAGAGATAATGACTGTGATGGTGAAACATGTCGTAGCATGATGTTAGTGCTTGGCAGGTTTGATAATCCAGGTTTTACCTTGGACTGTAGCATTGTGTGAACCCTGAGGCATCACAGTATTTTTTGTAAATTGTTTGAGTTCCTCTTGCATAGCAATTATCCAAAATTCATCTTTAAATGCTTCTTTTATATTTTTAGGTTCTATTGTTAAAACAAATGCAACATGTGTAAATAAATTTAATTGTAATATAGTTTATACACCACGAGAAATATCACCTATGATTAAATCATGTGGATGATTTCTAACTTCTACATATACTTTAGGTAAAACATTAGTATCATTAGTACTATCATCAACAATAGGAGGTGATTAATTAACAAAATCGTCATCATCATGATTATTATCATTATTATTAGAATTTGAATTAGATTCATCAAAAGAAACATGCAAGGATTCTTCTATTGTAGAAGTATTTTTATTAAAAATTCTATAAGCTTTACTATGCATAGAATAACCTATAAAAATACCTTCATCTGATTTAGAATCAAAATTGTCTAAGTTTTCTTTTGTATTTAACACATAGCATTTACATCCAAATACTTTAAAATAAGAAACTTTAGGTATGCGATTGTAAAATAATTCAAAACTTGTTTTATTAAAAATAGGTCATAACAAAATTCTATTTTTTTGAACATAACATGTAGTATTAATTGCTTTTCTGCCCAAAATATTTTGGTAGATTAGACTCAACTAACATTGTTCTAGCACATTCTTATAAAGTTCTATTTTTTCTTTCAACAACTCCATTTTGTTATGGAGTGTAAGGAAATAAAAATTTATGTGATATACTATTTTTATTATAAAAATTAGAAAATAATTCATTTTCAAATTCACCATCATGATCACTTATAATAGTGACAATAGTAGTGGATTTTTAATTTTGTATCCTTTTACAAAATGTAGAAAACTCATCAAAAGCATCATTTTATATTTTAAAAACATAACCCATGTATATCTTGAATAATCATCAACAATGACAAATGAATATCTACTTCCATTTAAAGATGTAATTCTAGAAGGACTAAATAAATCCATATATAATAATTCTAATGGTCTACTTGCAGAAGCAACACGTTTAGATTTGAAAGAAGATTTATGCATTTTTCCTTGTTTACATGCATCACAAAAATAATTTTTCTTATTTATAATTTTAGATAAGTCATTTACTAAATTATTTTTAAAAATACCTGAAATATTTTTCAAATTAATATGTCCACATCTTCTATGCCATAATAATGAATCATCTAAAGATGCAACTAAGCAATGATCATTTGAAAAAAATTTATAGATAAAATATATATATCTTTCTTTCTAAAACTTTTAAAGAAGATATTTGTTAAATCATGATCGTATATAAGACATGAATCTTTTTAAAATATGATTTTAAAATTCTTATCACATAGTTGACTTATACTTTTAAGATTATATTTTAAACCATCTACTAATAAAATATTATCTATTAGAGGTTTGTCAATGTTACATATTGTTTCAATACCTATTACTTGACATTTGTTTTGTCTCGAAATGTAATTGTGCCACCTTCTTTGTATTAAATTGAAGACAATATTTGAGAGGTTCCGGTAAAGTGTTTGGAACATCCACTATCTAGTATTCACTTTTCTTTTTTAGATGCCTAAAAAATAGACATTTAAGCATTGGTACCCTTTAATATTGCGTCTATTGGATTAGCACTTAGGATACCAAATCCACTTGGAATTTCGTTTCACTTTGTTAATATAACTATAATTATTTGAATTGCATATGTTTTTCTTAAAATTTAAAAATGAAGTATTTCTCTCATGCATACTAACATTTTTTGGCACCCAAATGAATATAGATAAAGCATGATTATTTTTAGCATGAATATTTCTTGTTAATGGTGTATATAATTTTCTAACATTATTGTTCATAGAAAATGATGCATGATTTGTACTAGAAAAATTTTCATACTTCTTATGAACATATCCTAAACCAAATTTTTGACTAGAAGACTTTTGAAATGATAACAAATCATTTAAGTCTTCTTTTCCTTTATTAAACTTTTTACATTTAAGAATAACTCTTCATATTTAAGTTTAAGTGAAGTCATGTTCTTATCTAAATCTAAAATTTTATTTTCATAATATTACATTCAGATTTAAGATAGACATTATTTTCAGTTAATAACCTATTTTTAGAAAAAAATATTTGTCATTTAATTCCTTTAATTCTTCAATTTGTGAAGTATTTGAGGAAACTAACTCTAAGTTTAATCTATCATTTTCATTTTTAATATCTTATAATTAGCATTTAAATCTTTAAACTTAATATAATGTTCATTAAAAGCATCAAAAAGTTCTTCATTGTCTAATGATACTTCATCTTGTGCCATGAAGCAAATGTGAGTGGATTCTTCTATTTCTTCTTCTTAGCTGGAAGAGGATGAATCATCACTATCATCCCAAGTAACTGTCATAGCCTTCTTCTTCTTCTTCTTGAAGTTGTTAAAGTTGTTAGAATTTGTGGACTTTGACTTGTACTTTGACTTGAGTAGCGGACAATCCTTCTTTATGTGACATGACTTATTACAATTGAAATACAAAGAAGAGTCATTAGTATTCTTAATTTTATTTAATTTAAACTTACCTTTCTTAAGAAATCGTTTGCATTTTTTAGTAATCATTGCAATATCCTCATCATCTTCGTCAGATTCATCGGCGTCGGAGGATGCATTTAAGGCAAGTATCTTCTTCTTCTTTGGTTCGTCATCCTTCTTTCTATCTTCAATTTGAACTTCATATACCACGAAATTCCCAATAAGATTTTCTACGGTCAGAGTTGATATATCGTTAGCTTCTTCAATCGTCATAGTCTTCTTCTCCCATTCTAGAGTTAGTGCTCTTGGGATTTTTCTTACCATCTTAACTTGAGTATATTCTTTGCCAAGTCCAATCAAGGAGCTAGTAATATCTGTAAACCTTGTGAACATCTCCGTGATGGATTCATTCTCTTTCATCTTAAATAGTTCAAACCTATGAACAAGAACTGAAATTTTTGTTCCTTTAACTTTGTTAGTTCCTTCTTGTGTTACCTTAAGAGTGTGCCAAATTTGATGTACTTATGTAGAGGTAGACACTTGATTGAATTCGTTCTTGTCTAAGGCACAAAACAGTGTATTCATCACCTTAGAGTTCATATTTACATTTGTCCTTTGAACAACCATCCATTCGATGTAAGGAGTGGTAGGCTTTGTAAATTTCGTCTCTTCAATCTTCCATAGATCTTAGCCAAGAGATAAGAGGTAGATCTTCATCTGACACTTCCAATAGTTGTATTTTGTGCCGTCAAAGAAAGGTGGTCGCTGTATGGAATGTCCCTCTTTGAATTGTAATGTATTTGTTATACTTGATGATGCCATCCTTCACCTTTCCTTGATACCAATTCATGGATCTGATCTAATATACACCAAAACACTAGAGGGGGGGGGGGGGGGGGAATATTGTTCCTTTTAAAAATTATACAAAGTAGATTATAAATTATAAGAAAGATAGCAACAACCACAGAAATTTGCAATCATAAACACAAGCTTTTATACAGGTTTTACCTCCCCGGTGTACATCCAGTCCCCAAGCAAATCCTGCTTGAGAGTTCCACTATGATTTTAAAAACTATTACAAAACCAAAAAGAAAATGTGACTAATTTGCAATACCATACAAATTGCACACAATCTCTTCTCCAAGAGATCACAACTCTCACACCCGAGAGAACTTTCCTTGAATCAACAACACAATTCCTATAAGCCTGGAATGTGTAGTGATGTGCACCAGTGGCTTTAGGAACATTTTTAATTTCTGGAAATTGCCTTAATAATTTGTATATGGGATGAAGATCAAAGGCTATTTTAGTTTTCACTTTTCTCAACACTTGGGCAAAAATCTGAATTTTAGAACTCTTGAGAATGCACAAATGTTATAGCTTATAGATATGAATCAATGATGTAAATTTATGAACATATAACATATTTATAGCCCTTGAAAAGACAAGTTTTTAAAGCTAATTAACAGATCAAAAATGGCTATAAACAGTCACAAATTCAAACTTGAAATATTAGAAAAACTGTCTCTGTAGTCGACTTTAACTCCTAGTAGTTGACTATGTTGGCATCTTTATTTTGATGATGTTTAACAAATAATTTACCACTAATGTTGTTTGTCTAGTGTTTGTGTTTATCTATTTATTATAGACAAACAACATGTTGGAGGATGGATGGTATTGCGCTTCAACGATCAAATCCAATGGAGGTTGGTGGAATGGTGGTTGAAGCCTATGCAATTCAAGTTAAAGATTCAAGTTCATGCTTCATCCGCGAGTTTACCAAGAAGAGCCTATTGAAGATCAAGATCATTTCTTGGTATATTTAGTTTAGGTGTTTATATTATGTGTGTTGGTACTTTAAGCTCAATATAATATACACACACATTTTAGTTTTGGTTTCTATGTATATATAGCTTTATATATACATAATGTTTTTGGTTTCTATGTATATATATGATTACATATATACATACATGTTCTTGAGTTTTCATATTTATCATTGTGTTTTGGTTTAACTACATAGATATGAAACAATAAACAAAATTATTCACATTTTCATTTGTTTCATATTCTATTGTATTTTAGAATTTATTGCATAGAATATGCAATTTTGAGAAAATATTATTTTCTTGGTTTATGGACTTAACAATAATCATATACATATTTTATTAAGTCTACAAAATCATTTTGTAAAGTTTCAAAACATGGTTTAGCTAAAATGTCAAAACTCATGTGTTTACATTTACATGTTTTGGACTATTTTGCAAAATGATGATATTTTTATTTGGGAGGTCCTTTTTAAAAACCAGTTTTTATAGCATGTTTATTATCATGTCTACAATCATTTCCTAAAGTTTTATAATTTTTGGAATTTATTTGATATTTTTAAATAGGATTTTAAAATCAGAAAAACTGCTTTCAAACCTGTCATAAGTCAGTATCAGTTTGTGGTTGACCGTCATGGTCGACCGCCTTGAGTCTAGAGACTCAATATGTGTTTTGATGGCTCACGGTCGACCGTGACGGTCGACCGGATACAGTCTAGAGTGTTTCATGGTCGACCGTCACGGTCGACCGCGTGTTTTTCACGGTCGACCGCTGATCGCCCAATGGTTATTTTTGGTACAGAATCAGATTTCTGATTCTTAGGTATTTTGGTCTTTTCCTTTGGAGTTTTTGGCTTAGATTTTGGGAGGCTATATATATCCCCTTTCTCTCATCCTTCATAATGATCCAAGAGATGTTTTAACAAAGTATTAACAAGGGTTTATGTTTGGTTTATGTTTTGTTTAAAAAGCTTTTAAGAAAATTGAGAGTTTGTTTCGTGAAATCAATTTCACAAGAGCTTGAGGAGATCAACCATTGGTGTTTGTGCATCCAACTATTCTTCCTTTACGTCTTGATCTATTGAGAAGTTTTCTAAACTCTATTTCTAGCTTTATATCTATTTGTTTGATTATCATTTTGTTAAAGCTAGTTTTATATTGAGTTTAAGATTTTATTAATCTCTTTGTTACACACACCCACAATGAGCTTTTAGTATTTACATACATAGTATATTAGGATTGTGAGAGATTGTAACATTGAGTTGTGCTTAATTGAGTTCTCGTCTTGTATTGAAGAACAAATCATTTGTTGTTACATTGTTAGTGTTGTAAAGTTTTCGGTGAGCCAGAAAACCGAGTGTGAGGAGTGAACGTTGATCGATGAGCGTTGAAAACCAACATTATGAGTGATTATGAACGTTGATCGGTGAAAGTTGAAAACCGACATTGTGAGGTGTAAACATTATTCAGGTGAGCGTAGAAAACCTGGTTGTGATAGTGGATTTCTCCCCGGGAATGGGGAGCGGAGAAGTAGGACGGAAGGTCTGAACTCCGTGATCATATTGTGTGTTTGCATTGTTTATTTGCACTATCACTCTTGTTTTGTTTATTGTTTATTTTACCCTTGTGTTAGTTTATATATCCTTGCTTATATTTCATCGTATACATCATTGCTAGGATATATTCCTTTGCTCATATTGCTTATTCTTACTTGCAACATATTGTATATCTATCTTGTAAGAATAATATTTGAATTAATTTTAATTGGCATAAAATCAGATTAGATTAGCATTTGACCCTAATCACCCTCCTCTAGGGTCTAACAATTAGTATCAGAGCTCGGTGCTCTTTGATTTAAGGTCTAACCGCCTTGAGTTCAAGATCTAAGTTATCTTTTTGTGCTAATCATGTTTAGATTTTATTTGTATCTTGCTTGCATACTTTTTCATATTATGGATATGCATTGTGCACCTTGTTTTGGTTATGCCATTAATATTGTTCCTAGATTAGATAATTTTCCCTATGCCTAATGGTGTGTGAGATTTAAACTTTTTGTTCAATCTAGACACTTCAATTTATGGAAAATTATAGATAATGCTTATATTGTGCCCACTTTGGAGAAATCCAAGTGGAATAAAAATCATCATCGTATGTTTATAACGAACAACATTTTGTTAGAATTTTTACATAATGTGTTCAATTCATCTTTTTCTAACAAACTTGATTCTTTTGATAGTGCTTACACATTATAGAAACTTATAGAAGCACATCAAGGGAATTTGGAGGCGATCTGACAAGCTTTGGAGGATTCCGCTTCTAGTTCATGTGTTGCTTTATCTTCATGCACACGGTCACTAGGCGATAGCCTTAGTGAGGTTTGCGAGTTCGAATCCCTAAATGATTTATCTAGTGATAAACTTGCTTGTGCTAGTAAAAAATTATTGCATGCCTATAACAAAATGCATAAAGATTTTATTGATCTATAAAGCAAACATGTAGAATTAAAATCTGATCATGAGAAGCTAGCTTCTAATTTTTATATCATTTCTTAAGAAAATGTAGATCTTAAAGAAAATAATGATATGTTAAAATTAGAAAATAAAAAATTAACCACATCTATAACTAGCTTATCTCATGAAAAAGATAATGCCACATTAGAAGTAGAGAATATAAAAATTGATACTGCTTCCTTTATAAATGACTATATATGTTCTACTTCTAATGTTAATGCTTATGTGCCTAATGATGAGTTGAATGATGTTAAAAATCATATTACCTCTTTAGATTCAACTCTTAATTCATGCATTATTAATCATAAGAAACTTATGGATATGTGTGCCAAAGCTAATGCAAAATCATCCACTCATTAAGCACACATACATAGCAAAGTTTGCAAATGCTCTATTTGCGATCGAAAAGGGCACTTAGCTAAATTTTGCTATGATGCACACAAACATAAGAATATTAATCCTTCTTGTGCATCTCATGAAGTTTTTTCATCACATGCACATGCACATGCACACACTCATAAAGTTTATCATAAGCATGTGTTAGTGTGTTCTAAACACTATGTGTATGTATGTGTTGTGAGTGATCAACGCTTGTACAATAATTCTAAGTAAAGCAAATATAAAATTTACATTGTATATGTTTAAGCACTCAATCTTCTTTACTTCATATTGCTTTGAGCTCATCTTGCTTTTTTGTTCACATATCCTGAGTTTATTTGAAGTTGATATCTGCATTGACATGTTAGTGCACAATAATACACATAGTGAATAAATTGTTATCATTAAAACTATATATTAGGGACATGATATCCACCAGTCATTTGCGTGAATATTACTATGACCGGACTCGTGCACCAATTGCGCCCAAATGGGTTCATACCCCTTTGGTTTTGAGCTTAAATGATAGGGGTCATGTCCCTAAATTCCTAGGTACCAAAAGTATTTTGGTGCCAAAATCTTTTTGATTTTTAAAATCAAATTTTTAGTATTTTTATTTTTATTTTTTTGAAACCCATGTTTTTGAAATTTTTAAAATTAAAAATAATCTTTTAAAGTCAATATTTTGTTTTTCATTATACATTACAAATTTTTATTGGCTTTGTTTTTGATAAGAGGTTTACGTTTGAGCAACCCCTCAGCTTTATTCGGTATTTATTTCCAAATTATGTTTTCTGAGTGCTAAAAGTTTTTATGGGTTGAAATAAGCTCAAATAGCTTGATATGGTTGTCTCTCATGCTTTCTTGCCAAAATATAACAATTGATTTTGGTTTTTTTATCCTAATCATACTTTGTTTATGCTAAAAGTTTGTTTTATCAAAGAGCAAGATCACCACCATTTGTCCATAGGGGAAGGACTACTAGATGGAGTGGAAGATCTATCTATTAAGCATCATCTACCTATATCATTTTCCTATATCTAAGTGGAATGAACATTTAAAAACCTACAACACGAGACGTAGTACATCGAGCGAAATAATCTAAACATGGAAACCCTCATGTATATACAATATATCTCAAAATGTAAATATCTAAACCTTAATCCCGAACTAAGAGCATACGATCTGAATGAAATCAACAATTAGAAATTCATAACACGATACTGGTACGTCGAGCAAAATAATCCAAATAAGGAAACCCTCATGTATATACCATATGTCTCAAATTGTGAATCGCTAATCGTTAATCCCAACTAAGTGAAGAAAACAATAAAGAAAATAAAGACATCAATACATTGTATTTATATTATCTTCAACTATCACTAGGGAGAAAGAATAAATACAAACATATAATCCCGTATACTTTCAAGAGCAAAGTACCTCGGTCATATATCTCAATGATGAGTCATATCCATAACTGGCATCCACCAAAGAATCAGGCTAGCAATTAGCTATCCCAGTGCAACTCTTTACAAGATTCTAAAACTTAGCATCATCATGTGTAACGGACTACCCTGTAGGTATCCTAAACAATATACACGGCTCATTAGCCTCATCACGATCTCAGTGCAAAACATGAGTGCAGGTCTGCCTACCATATAGGTATCTAAAAAGACGGCTCATAAGCCTCATCGCACACTCGTGTGGACGACCTGCTAGACAAAGCATCCAAACCCGACTCAATGGCCTATACGAATGGAATATCAACGCACTACCCCACGTAGTACTGAACTGAGCTCATCAATGATATCCATCTCATGTATAAACTATATAAATCTAGTAAATCAATGCACTATCCTATATAGTACTGAGCTGTGCTCATTAATGATATCCAACGAGTGTATAAACAATAAACAACCCAACACTTGACATAATCCTCTCTGGGATACTCTTGTGTGTGCAAAGGGGTGTATAAACAATAAACAACCCAACATTGTACTTGTGTATTCGTGAATTTACATGCAAAGGGGTGTGGCTCGAACACCACGAACGCATCTCAACCAGATGCAAGATAAAAATTCAGGAAAACAGCCTTAGTACTCAACTACTATGGTTAGTAGTCAACTACTATGCTTAATAGTCAACTACTAAGCTTAGTAGTCGACTACTATGAGTCCATCCAGACTCTGTAAAATCAAACTCGTGTTAGTAGTCGACTATTATGAATATTAGTCGACTACTCTGCTATGACAACATTTCTGTTTACTAAAACAGAGACAGAGTAGCTGACTACTAAGCTTAGTAGTCGACTATTCTATATGAACATGAAATATGACATGCGCGAACATGAAGATAACCAATTAACATGCAGTTATGCAATATTAAACAAGATGTAAACAATATGTATACCTTTAACAGAGTCTATCTTGAACATGAAACATAGAATTAACTTAATTTAATTAGGGTTAACATCTTTTTTAATCAACTTCTTTAATTTCTCATATATAATCAACATGATTATGAAAGCAGGATAGAAACTACACATGATAGAGATTTATTTTATTTTAAATCTGATTACAAAGCCTAGATTTCACAACCCTAGGTCTTAGCATGATTAGTTATAAGAAAAACTCAATTAATTAATAAAATAGGGTTTGCACATGGTTAAACTTAATTAACAAGTTAAAAACAAAATTAACATTAAGCCTAATGATCATGATCATGCTTCTAAACAACAAGTAAAAACATCAGATCTATAATGGGTTAAAGATCTATTATCAAGAATCTACCTTTTATCACATGTAACTATGAATAAACATGCAAAACATTAATTTAAACACATTAAATGTTTTGGATGAAGATGATCTTGCCTCAGGGTGTTGTTGAACTCAACCACGTGTATGCAAGATTCCTCTTCAACTGCAATCACCAAACTCCGCCTTCCTCTCGAAAAACGCCTCATAACTCTCCTAAATCTCACAAACTAGGGCTAGGGTTTGAGGAGGAAGATGGTTGCTGTTCTCACAAATTATAATCTCTGAAAATAGGGTTTTAACGAGTATATATAAGAGTATAAACATCTGGGTTAAAAAAATAAAACAAAACCAATCCGAAACCTGAAAGAATTCTGGAAACAGCCTGATTAATCGACTAATGCCTTCATTAGTCGACTAACGACCTTACTACTTGACTACTCTGAACAGTAGTCAACTGCTAACAAGTTAGTTTCAGGTTTGTGCAAGATTTCTTGCATGTTTCTCATCTATATTCACATATATACATTGGATTGATTTCAAATCAATCCCTAGCATACTCAAATATCAAAATATGTTATTTATAACCATATAACATATTTATTACTATTTCACAATTTATTCAAACTTTTGGGGTTTTACATTCTTCACCTTTTAAAAGAATTTCATTCTTGAAATTCCGTAATCGTATCTTATGGATTAATAATATGAGAAAAGCACTAAGAGGTAATAATCCAGACAAGGAAACCCTCCTGTACATATCTTGTACCCTTAAATCCCAGATATGAAACATAGAAATATCTAGACTTAACCATCTCGAATGCGAATACTTCTACTTAACTCCTAACTAAGCGGAACTAGTACGTCGAGCGAAAAATCTAGACAAGGAACCCCCATATATATACCATGTGTTCCGAATGATTAGAACATAAGTGTTAATACCCCCATTCTAGCATTAAATATAAATATGATCATATAACTAATCATAAACAAAAGCAAATCATAATCAATCAATCAATTTACCTGCTCAAACAGGTGCGGGTAGTAGTGACGCATATCCTCTTCGCTCTCCCAAGAAGCCTTCTCAGCTCCTTTCCAGTTCCATTAAACTTTAACTAAAAGAATCATTTTGTTTCTAAATCTCTTGTCCTCCTAGGCAAGAATACACACAGAAATTTCACTGGTAGTTAAATAATCATAAATTTTAATTTCTAGCATGTCTAACACTCGCTACTGCTCCTCGTCACGAAGATGCTTCTTAAGCATCGAAACATGAAAAATATCGTGTATACTTGACATTTATGCTGGAAGATATAGCCGATATGAAACGGCTCCAATATGCTCCACTATCCTTAACAGACCAATATACCTCGTGGCAAGCTTTCCCCATCTATAAAATCGCTGAACTCCCTTCATTAGTGCCACTTTCCATAATACATAGACCCCAACCTAGAACTCTAGCGGTCGTCATCTTTGATCTACATAACTCTTCTGACGACTCTGTGCTGTAAGGATGCGCTCCTGAATCACTGCTACCTTCTCTATGGTCTGTCTCATAAGCTCTTGTCCAAGTAATAAGTTGTCCTCTAGTTTTGCCCAACAAATAGGTGATCTTCAAGGCCTACCATACAATGCTTCATACGGTGCCATCCCAATAGTTGCTTGATAACTATTATTATAAGAAAATTCAATTAATGGGATGTGATCCTCCTAACTTCCCTAAAAGCCTATGAAACATGCCCGTAATATGTCCTATAATACCTGGTTAACTCTCTCCATTTGTCCATCTGTCTGTGGGTGGAATACGTTATAATACGACAACTGGCTACTGAAAGACTTCTGGAAGCTCCTCTAAATGTGTGAAATGAAAAATAAACCTCGATCTGATATGATCATCTCTAGAACTCCATGCAATCTTAAGATCACCAGGATAAATATTCTCATATAAGTCTCTGCTATATAGGTTGTCTTTACTGGTATAAAATATGCTGACTTCGTCAACTGATCAACTATCACCCAAACTGAATCGTTCCATTTCTTCAATCTCGACAATCCTACAATGAAGTCCATAAAATATCTACCCATTTACACTACAGAATGGGTAAAGGTTATAGGGTTCCTGCAGGTCTCTGGTGTTTTACCTTCACTTGTTAGAAGGTAAAGCACTTAGCCACATACTCGACAATCTCCCTATGCATGCCGCTCCATCAAAAGTGTCTCTTCAGGTCATTGTACATTTTTGTTGTGCCTGGATGCACTATGTACCTGGTATGATGCACCTCATCAAATAATTCTTTTTTCAACTGTGGACTATTCAGCATCACCAATTGGCCCTTCATTCGAAGTCCTCCATCTGCTCTAACGGTCTAATCAGCCTTTGGCTCTTTGGAAATCTCCCCCTTTTGGGTTTGAATCTAAGAGTCATCTTGCTAAGCTCTGATCACTCTATCACTCCAAGATGGCTGTACTGACAAAGCTCCCAAAAATGCGCTGCTCCGGTCGATCTTTGACCTAAAGTTAAATTGGCTAAGGGTGTGAAGATCTCAATATAACGAGTACCTCAAAACCGTAATCCGATGCGATGTGTCCTACTCAACGCGTCTGCTACTACGTTCGCCGTACTCAGATAGTGCTGAATCACAAACTCATAATCCTTAATAAATTTGACCCATTGTTGCTGTCTCTAATTTAGCTCTATCTGAGAGAAGAGGTACTTCAAACTCTAATGATCCGTAAATAGCTCGAACTATACTCCATACAAATAGTGCCTCCATGTCTTCGGTGCAAAGACCACTGCTGCTAGCTCCAAGTCGTACGTGGGATAATTTTGCTCATGATTCCTCAACTACCTCGAAATGTAGGCCACCACTCTCTGGGTCTGCATCAAAACATCTCAAAGACCTGATAACGATGCATCCATGTAGACAATAAAAGTCTTATTACTGCTCAGAATGATCAACACCGGCGCTGTAGTCAACTTATCCTTCAAAGTCTTAAAGGCCTCCTGGCACTCCTTGCTCCAAACAAATTATACACTCTTCTTTATAAGGCATGTAAGTGGCATTGTAACCTTAGAGAAGTTCTAAATGAACTTCCTGTAATAGCCTGCCAATCCCAAGAAACAACAAATTTCTATAACTGTCTTCGGTGGCTCCCAATCAAGTACGGCCTCCATCTTAGCTGGATCTAGTGCAATGCCTTCCCGGCTGATAATATGGCCTAAAAATCTAATCTCTGATAGCCAAAACTTGTATTTACTGAACTTGACGTACAACCGATATTCCCGTAAAGTAGTGCCAATCAAAGATGCTACTCGTGTTCTACCTTCGATCTCGAATGGATAAGGATGTCATTGATAAATACAAGTACAAACTGGTCTAAGTATGGATGAAAGACTTGATTCATCAAATCTATGAATACCGGCGGTGTATTGGTCAGCCCAAATGACATGACAAGAGACTCGAGGGACCTATATCGAGTCAGAAAGGTAGTCTTAGGAATATACATCTCCCGAACCCATAACTGATGATAACCAAAATGAAGGTCCATCTTCGAGAAATGCTATGCTCCTTACAACTGGTCAAACAAGTCATCAATCCTCGGTAGTGGGTACCTATTTCGAATGGTGACTTTTTTAACTCATAATAACTTATGCATAACCGCATGCTACCATCCTTCTTCTTCATGAAAAGGACCGGTGCTCCCCATGGAGGATGACTCCGATGAATAAATCCCTGAGATAGAAGCTCATCTAGCTGAGTCTTTAGCTCCATCATCTCAATAGGTGCCATACGATAGGGTGCTCAGGATATCATTTTTGTGCCCAGCTGTAACTGGATCAGAACTTAACCTCTCTCATAGGAGGTAACCCAGGTATGTTCTGAAAGACATCTTGATAATCTGAGATAACTCTAGTCTCGTACAAATCAGCACTCTAGTCTCTCGACATCATCTCCTCGATGTACGCCAAAAATGACTCAGCAATCTGGTTTCCCTGTGAGGTCGTGACGATCAACTCAGACCCATCGGACACCCACAAGCTAGCTAGTTTAGCAAAACAGTCAATACTGATATGGTAGGATGATAGCCAATCCATACCAAGAATGACGTTGAACTCCGATATCCGCAAAATGGTCAAATCCATGATGAACTTGGACTCATCTAAACTGATGACACATCTTCTATAGATACTCTCTAATAGGGATACATCGCCTAAAGGAGTAGAGACAAATAACAAAATGTCTAAGGGATATACAACTAGCTGAAGCCTATCCATGATGGTATGAGAGATAAAGGAATGCAAAGCTCATGAATCGAACAAGATCCGAGCTGGAAAGAATTCACTAAGAAATAACCATCCATAATGGATCCACTCGCACTATGGTCGCATGATATGACTGCATAAACTCTACCAGTGGCTGGAGTCTACTGAACTGCTGGCTGGGGAATATATGGGATTATCTGTCCTTCAGGAATCTTCTGAATGGTGCGAATCTAGCCTGTTGGCCTTTTAATCCTTGGAATGATAGGTGATGCCTCTATCCTATGTTGCTGGCCGTAACCGCGAACCTACTGCTACTGACCCTAACCACGGTTCTGTTGCTGCTTGTGTCCTTTTCCCTGCTACTGACCCTGGCCTCTACCCTGCTAGCTTCCTCCTGGTGCACTATGATAATCCATGGCCTTATGCCCAATCTTGTTATAATTATAACATGCACCTTAAATCTTACGCTGTTGCAGCGCTCTATGATCATGCTGTGATCCTCTCTTAGACTAACCCTGCTAGCAGGGTCCTTCAAGTCCGGTGAAAGGTCTCTTACCCTTATCCTTGTCACTCTGCTACCCTGACTTAGCATTACCCTCTTTATTCTTCTAGAGCATCACAATCTCTATCTCCTATGCAATGGCTACATCATCTACCTCTCTAACTGAGTGAAACCTCCTGGACACGAGGTAGCTTCAAAGGCTCGGACGAAGCCCCGTAAGAAACATCTGTGCCTGGCGCTCTCCTGACTACCACATGCCTGTAAATCGAAGTAGACTCATGAACTGTCTCTTGTAATCTACTACAAACATATCCCCCTACTCTAGTCTGGACAACACTAGCTCTTTCCTGGCCCGTGCCACGGAAGAGATGTACTGCTCGTCGAAGAAATAAAAAAATCCTCCTATAAAAGTATCATCCGCTGCTCTAGGGTGCTGAAGCCTATACCATCCTTCAGCATCACTCTATATGCTGAAAGCTACTAACCTTTGCTTCTGGACTAAATCCACATAAAGCAAGTCAAGAATATTCCCCACATCTTCCTTCCACTTGTGGGCTACCAGCGAATCTGATGATCCATAAAATTTTCGTGCCCTCATTTTTTAGTACCTCTCGATTAGGCGAAGTGAAGCCTCCTACTCTACAGCTGTAACTAATAATGGGGTGAGTCGTGGTGTACTATCTGTGGACTCCTCTGAAATAGGAATGGCTAGAACCACTAGCGATGGAACTATAGATGGTGGTACAACTGGTGGAGTCTAGCTCATCACTCGCTCCATGAGCACTACTAGCCTAGCTGCTATAGGTGTCATGAGGTCTATGAGGTACTACGAAACCTTCTACGACTCAGGTGGAGCCTACTACTGCTCGGGTGAAGCTTGCTGTGGCTCTGGCTCCTGCTCATCTTGCCTAAGTCTCTGTGTACGGGATCCTCTCCGTTCATGTCCATGTCCAGCCATCTATAAGTTTTAGAAAGTGAGTAATAAGAAAATTGTATCGTATTTCATTCATACAAATACTTTATAGCCAAAGTAAAATAGTTGTCATAAAAAAATTTAAAAATTTTGAGATATACGTATATAACGTCCTCACTCATTCTAAGAATTCCTAGCAGACTCTATACATGAATCCTAAGAAACTCTATTCTAGCTCCACGACTCGACACAGGATGATCCAAAGAATGTTGAAACTAAAGCTCTGATACCAACAATGACGCCCCTATTTTCACACATGGCTACAATTCAAGGTGAACCCAGAGATGTCAAACCTTCCATACACCTATACCGTGTAATAACATGTTTCACTAATTATAGTAATATTCTTTAGTGGAATCAAATATAAGAGAGCTACAAAACAGGAAAAATATAGAAATAAAAATAATAGACATAATATAGAAAGAGAGGTCACATAAACAAAAATTATGTCTGAACTATAATACATCTTATATATAGAATAATAAAAATATCTCAACTATAATACATCTGATATATAGAATAATGAAAATGTCTCAACATGAGTTAACTGGAAATTGTATTAAGGCACATAGTCTTTACAATATGAAAATAAAACTCTAAAGTATGAATGAAATCATAAAAATTCTACTGTGGAGCCTCTACTAATAACTCATGTAATAGCAACTATGCAAGAACTCTGTCATCCTGTGGCTTTTTGAACCTATGTACTGCATGAAAGAAGAGAAAATAATAAAATAAATCACATAAAGAGCATCAGGGCACTACAGAAAGATCACCTCCATCCGCCCCCAGGGGAAGGGCTACTAGATGGAGTGGAAGCTCTATCTATGAAGTATAGTCTACCTAGATCATTTCCCTGTATCTAATTAGAATTAGCATTTAGAAACCTAAAACACAAGACGTAGTACATCAAGTGAAATAATCCAAATAAGGAAACTCTCATGTATATACCATATGTCTCAAATTGTAGATATCTAAACATTAATAACAAACTAAGAGTATACGATCTGAATGAAATCAACAATTAGAAATTCACAACACCAGATTGGTACATGAAGCAAAATAATCCAAACAAGGAAACCATAATGTATATACCACATGTCTCAATTTGTGAATCGCTAATCGTTAATCCAAACTAAGGTATAAAGAAAGCAATCAAGGAAATAAAGATATCAATACATTGTATTTATATTATCCTCCACTATCACTAGGAAGATAGAATAAATACCAACATATAATCTCGTATACTTCTAAGGGCAAAGTAACTCGGTCATATATCTCAATGACGAGTCATATCCATAACTGGCATCCACCAAAGACTGAGGGTATCAATTCGCTATCTCATTGCAACTCTTTGCAAGACTATGAAACTTAGCATCATCATGTGCAACAGACTACCCTATAGATATCCTAAACAGTGCACATGGCTCATTAGCCTCATCGCGATCTCAGTGCGTAACATGAGTATAGGATGGCCTACTATATAGGTATCCAAAAAGATGGCTCACAAGCCTCATTGCACCCTCATGCGGACGGAATGCCAGAAAAAGCATCCAAAGACGACTTAATGGCCTGTACGAATGGAATATCGATGCACTACCCCACGTAGTACTAAACTGAGCTCATCAACGATATCCATCTCATGTATAAACAATGTAAATCTAGTATATCCATGCTATCCTATATAGTACTGAGCTGTACTCATTAACAATATCCAACGAGTGTATAAACAATAAACAACCCAATACTTTATATAATCCCCTCCGGGATACTCTTGTGTGTGCAAACGATATTGTACTTGTGTATTTATGAATTTACACGCAAAGGAGTGCGGCTTGAACCCCGCTATCACATCTAAACCAGATGCAAGACAAAAATTCAGGAAAATAGCCTTCTTAGTCGACTACTATGAGTCCATCCAGACTCTGTGAAATCGAACTCAGTGTTAGTAGTCGACTATTATGAACATTAGTCGACTACTCTGTTATGACAACATTTTTGTGTACTAAAACAGAGACAGAGTAGCCGACTACTAAGCTTAGTAGTCGACTACTCTACATGAACATGAAATCTGACATGCATGAACATGAAGATAACCAATTAACATGCACTTATGCAATATTAAACAAGATTTAAACATTATGTATACCTTTAAACAGAGTCTAACGTGAACATAAAACAAAGAATTAACTTAATGTAATTAGGGTTAACATCTTTGTTAATCAATTTCTTCAGTTACTCATATATAATCAACATCATTATGAAAGCATGATAGAAACTATACATGACAGAGATATATTTTGTTTTAAATCTGATTACAAAGACTAGATATCACAATCCTAGGTCTTAGCATGATTAGTTATAAGAAAAACTAAATTAATTAAGAAAGTAGGGTTTGCACATGTGACGCCCCTGGGTTCACATAAGGCTGCAGTCCAAGGTGAAATCAAGAATGTCAAACCTACCATGCATTACACCATGCAATAACATGTTTCACCATCACAATTACTATCTCTCTAGTAGAGTTAATAACAGGTGTAGGTACAAAAGCAAGTAAAAGATTATACAAGAGTCAATTGATGAAATAATAGAGATCAAATTAATATTCCATCATTTACCATACGAAAATATAAGTCAATGTCTGAAATGAATATACTGGAGTTCTCGACAAGTCTTAATTACATAAAGTCTGAAAAAGAGGAAATAAGGCACACAACATTTACAACTTCTAGAAATAAACTCTCAAAATGACTAAACAAAGCCTACAGTGGAGCTCAAAAGTAAAATATAACTATAATAGAATAGCCAAAGCTAAAGTGCCTCGCCATCAACCTGCGACTCTCCGGGCTCCGGGCACGTTACCTGAAAGGGGGAGGGACAACGAGCGTTAAACCGCTAGCGAGCAACATCACAACCAACCCCAAGAAAAAGGGCTCGTTGTATACAGAAAATACAGTTATAATATATATATAAAATCATAAATCCTATTTAGGTAATTACAACGTGAGCATAAGTACGTCGAGCGAAATAATCCAAACAAGGAAACCCTCATGTATATACCATGTAGCTCAGATAGTAAGTACCTAGGTATAAGAGGATTTTAGTATTTAGGAAGTTATAACACGAGCATAGGTACGTCGAGCGAAATAATCCAAACAAGAAAACCCTCATGTATATACCATATAGCTCAGATTGTAAATTCCTAAATACCAAACCCAAAATCTAATGCACGAACAAATAACTTAAAAGAATACAAAAGCCATCTCTACTTCCAAACATAGTGTCATGTCGAACTCATATGAGTGTCATGTGAGAAATACGATTAAGTGTCCAACACATAGACTATATAGATTAAATGTCCAACACATGGACTGCATAAAGTAAACGTCCAACACATGGACTGAAAGTAACGAGTGTCCAACGCATGGACTGAATATAACCAATGTCCAATGCATGGACTGAATATAACCGATGTCCAATGCATGGACTGAATATAACCGATGTCCAATGCATGGACTGAATATAACCAATGTCCAACGCATGGACTAAATGAAACCAATGTCCAATGCATGGACTAAATATGACCGATGTCCAATGCATGGACTGAATATAACCAATGTTCAACACATGGACCGAATGAAATGAATGTCCAACACGAGGACTGAAAGGTAATGCATGTCCAACATGAGGACTAAATATAAATCATGCAAAGTGTAAGTGTCGATGATACATGTATCCACAAAAGGTACACATAGGCTCATGTCACACGTGCCTTGGTGTGCAGATCGATACTTGTGTCAAAAGTCAACTCACATATACAGATAAATCACTAACATTGTAATCTAGTGTCAGATAATCGAGGCGACCTCGAAAAACAACTCAAAAAGATCAAAAATATGTAAAACACCTCATCAGTCGACTCATGTGTCGACTAGGATTGGTCGACTCATTGGTCGACCAGTCTAAAACACAAAACTGAACACTTTCCCATCAGTCGACTCATTAGTCAACTCATCAGTCGACTCATGAGTCGACTCATTGGTCGACTGAGTAGAAAATCCCTAGTTTTCTGCTTATGATGATTATCTGCGAAAATTGATAAAAACTAAGGTTCTCTTTGTTCATGTCCAGTAATATATATTCAATTCTAACACATGTATATCAACAGAAAGGAAAGACTTGCATGTATTATTTTGCATTAAAACCCTAAACATATTTCTTCATGTTTAAAAACATGTTGAAAACATTAAATCACATGAAACCCATATTTAAGACTAATTCCAGATCTGGATCTATATCACAAAAATGTTGGTGAGCTTTTTACTAACTAAAAAATATAGATCATGCAGCTTAGAACGTAAAGCATCTATTTTTTTATACACAAAATATGTTTTAGGCTCGAAAATCCGAAATAAAAACTCATAGAAACTATACAAATAGTGGGTGAGGGCTGGGCGAGATGTTACTCGCCTCTAACATGCTAGAATAACCCCTGAATCCGAGAGAGAAAGATCCCCTTCGCTGCACCTCACCAAAACCCGCTGAAATCCTCCAAAAATTCCCCAAAATTCACCAAAACGAGCTAGGGTTTTAGAGGATAGAGGGGGCTAGGGTTTTCTCTGGGGTCTGATGAGTTATGGGGTTGGTTTTGGGTAGGAGAGTTTTTATGTAAGCGGTCAAACCTGAAACAAACCAAACCAAACCCGTAAAAGAAAAGAAAAACATGAAATCAGCCCATCAGTCGACTTATTGGTCGACTCATCAGTCGACTCAATAGTCGACTCATGATTCGACTAATAAGTCGACTGAGCAGATGCAAATCTCCAGATTCGTGCATGTTTTGTTATTCAGCCAAAACCAATGCACGAAACTCTATGAAACCACACTCATACATGTCTAACAACTTGCCATCAAGTATATCCATAAGCTCAAGTCATTTATGACAAATAGAAATATTTATCACTAATAATTCACATATATTTCTAACAAAATATAGGGTTTTACAGCACATAGGTTAAACTTAATTAACAAGTTAAAAACAAAATTATCATTAACCCTAATGATCATGATTATACTTCAAATATAAACAACGAGTAAAAACATCAGATCTATCATGGGTTAAAGATCTATTATCAAGAATCTATCTTTTATCATATGTAACTATAAATAAACATGTTGTTTGTCTACAATAAATAGATAAACACAAACACTAGACAAACAATATTAGTGGTAAATTGTTTGTTAAACATCATCAAAACAAAGAGGCCAACAATCTCCCCCTTTTTGATGATAATAAACATTTTACAAAAATGATATATGCATGAAAGGAAATGAATATACAATATTTTAATTATTATGCATATAAACAAAAAGAATATACTCACAATATTTCTCCCTCTTTGACAACATCAAAAAAGGGACAAAAGGATGAAGAGAACGAAAACTCCCCCTACATATAAGCATGGGTGAGTATAAAACAAATATAGGGATTGCTCCCCTATCAAAATGCTATATAGAATATATGAAATGAAGTTCTAAGGCAATCATATGTGAGCAAGCATAGATGAATATGCTAAATATCACTCATATACTACAAGATAATGAGAACACATATGGATAACAAACAAAATCTAAACAAGATTAGCACAAATAGATAACTTGAATCTTTAACTCAAGGTGATTAGACCTTAAATCAAAGAGCACCAAGCTCTGATACCAATTGTTAGACACTAGAGGGTGGGTGATTAGGGTCTTATGCTAACCTAATCTGATTTTATGCAAATTAAAACTTACTAAATAATTATTCTTACAAGATAGATATACAATATGATATGAGCAAGAATATACAATATGAATAAATAGATATATTCTAGAAAAGAGGTATATGATAAAATATATGCAAGGATATATAAATTAACACAAGGGTAAACAATCTAAACTAAAGATACAGTTTTTATAAGGCAATATAAACAATAAAAACACATAATATGATCACAGAGTTTGGACCTTCCGTCGTACGTCTCCGCTCCCCACTCCAGGCGAGAAATTCACTATCACAACTGGGTTTTCTACGCTAACCCGAATAACGTTTACACCACACAATATCGGTTTTCAATGCTCACTGATCAACGTTCACGATCTCACAACTAACACACTGGGTTTTCTACGCTTACCTGAAAAACGTTCACACCTCACAATACGATTTTTTAGATAACCGAAAACTCTAATAGAATCACAATGTAAACACATTAACTACCATCTTAAGTGTTAGTCTCTAGCCCCGTCTCTCACTAACCACTTCTCTCGGTGTTCAAGTTTAATACAAAGTGCAACTCACAATAATAGCTCACAGCAAAAGATTTGTTCTCTAATACAAGGCGAGAACTTAATTAGGCACAACTCAATATCACAAGCCCCACAACCCAAATTGTACTATGAATGTAAATACAATAAGCTCAATTATTGTATGTGAACAAAGAGATTCAATAAAACAATTAAACTCAATATGAAATCAAGCTTACGAAATTAAGATCAAACATATAAAATGATAGAATTGAGTTTAAGAAAAATTTCTCTATAGATCAAGAGAAAGAGAGAGAAGAGTCGGATGCTCAAACACTGATGGATGATCTTCCTTAAGCTCTTGTGAAATTATTTTCTCAAAATAAACTCTCAATTGCTTAAAAGCTTTTTAAATTAATACTAAACAAACATTTAAACCCTTGTTAAACCTTCTTAAAACATTCTCTTGAGAGTATTTGGAACTGAGGATATGTGGGGGTAATTATAGGAACCCCAAAGCTAAGAGAAAACAAGGAAAAAAGACCAAAAACCCAAAAATAGTACAGTCTGGAAATATAGTCGTTACAGTGTTATGAGTCGACTCAGTACTGTTCATGAGTCGATTCATAAGTAGCCGTTACATGCTAAAAATCAACTTATGGGTCGACTCATAAAATTCATGAGTCGACTCATCATGCATAGGTTGACTCATGAAGTCATGGGTCGATTCAGCAGAAACAAAACACACTTTCCAGTATAGTTTGTGAGTCAACTTATGACAGGGATGAGTCGACTCAACCTGATGGGTCGACTCATGATGTTATGAGTCGACTCATCAGAAACTAAATGTAAACTATACAATAGTTTATGAGTCGACTCAACATCGTTCATTAGTCGACTCAAGACATGCACACAGCCTGTTTTAAACAGTACATGTTAACTTAAAATAGGGTTTAAAAATATCAAATAAATTCTAAAAATTATAAAATTTAAGGGATTTATTGTAGACATGATAATAAACATGCTTCAAAACATGAAAATATAAACACATGAGTTTTGATAATTTAACTTAACCAAGTTTTGAAACATTATAAAATAATTTTGTAGCCTTAATAAAAGATGTAAAACTATTGTTAAGAAGCCTATAAATAATGAATACAATATTTTCACAAATACAATAGATTATGAAACATATGAGTATGTATATGAATATATATTTGTTTCATATTAATGAAATTAAACCAAACCAACTTATCCATGTAAAAACAAACATGTATGAATATAAAAATTTATTTATATGCTTGTGAAAACTTTGTTTGTGGATAAACAAAAAGCCAAAATGTGTATATATATATATAACTATATATATACATAGAAACCAATAAAATGTGTGTGTATATGATATTAAGCTTAAAGTACTTAACACACATAATATAAACTCCTAAACTAATTATACCCAAGCTTGTGATCTTCAACGAAGCTCTATCTTGGTACACTTATGGATGAAGCTTAAACTTGGATCTTCAACTTGAATTGCAAGGTTTCAACCCTTATTTCCGCCAACCTCCATTTGATATGATTGTTATGGCGCAATCTATCCAACCTCCAACATGTTGTTTATCTACAATAAATAGATAAACACAAATACCAGACAAACAATATTAGTGGTAAATTGTTTGTTAAGCATCATCTAAACAAAGAGGCCAACAATCTCTCCCTTTTTGATGATAACAAACATTTTACAAAAATGATATTTGCATAAAAGGAAATGAATATACAATATTTTAATTATCATGCATATAAACAAAAAGAATATACTCATAATATTTCTCCCTCTTTGACAACATCAAAAAGGGGACAAAAGGATGAAGAGAGCGAAAACTCCCCGTACATATAAGCATGGGTGAGTATAAAACAAATATAGGGATTGCTCCCCATCAAAATGCTATATAGAATATGTGAAATGAAGTTCTAAGGCAATCATATGTGAGCAAGCATAGATGAATATGCTAAATATCACTCATATACTACTAGATAATGAGAACACATATGGATAACAAAGAAAATCTAAACAAGATTAGCACAAATAGATAACTTGGATCTTTAACTCGAGGTGATTAGACCTTAAATAAAAGAGCACCAAGCTCTGATACCAATTGTTAGGCACCAGAGGGTGGGTGATTAGGGTCTTATGCTAACCTAATCCGATTTTATGCTAATTAAAACTTACTAAAGAATTATTCTTACAAGATAGATATATAATATGATATGAGCAAGAATATGCAATATGAATAAAGAGATATATCCTAGCAAATAGGTATATGCTGAAATATATGCAAGGATATATAAATTAACACAAGGGTAAACAATCTAAACTAAAGATACAATTGTGATAGGACAATATAAAAAATACAAACACACAATATGATTACGGAGTTCAGACCTTCCGTCCTACGTCTCCGCTCCCTACTCCCAGGGAGAAATCCACTATCACAACCGGGTTTTGTACCCTCACCCGAATAATGTTTATACGACACAATATCGCTTTTTAACGCTCACCGATCAACGTTCACAATCTCACAACTAACACACCGGGTTTTCTACGCTTACCCGAAAAACGTACACACCTTACAATACGGTTTTTTAGCTAACCGAAAACTCTACAACACTCACAATGTAAATATACTAACTACCACCTCAAGTGTTGGTCTCTAGACCTGTCTCTCACCAACCACTTCTCTAGGTGTCCAAGTGTAATACAAAGTGCAACTCATAATAATAGCTCACAACAAAAGATTTATTCTCTAATACAAGGCGAGAACTCAATTAGGCACAACTCAATGTCACAAACCCCACAACCCAAATTATACTATGAATGTAAATACAATAAGCTTAATGGTTGTGTGTGAACAAAGAGATTCAATAAAACAATTAAACTCAATATGAAATCTAGTTTACGAAATTAAGATCAAACATATAAAATACTAGAATTGAGTTTAAGAAAAACTTCTCTATAGATCAAGAGAAAGAGGGAGAAGAGTCGGATGCTCAAACACCAATGTATGATCTTCCTTAAGCTCTTGTGAAATTGTTTTTACAAAACAAACCCTCAATTGCTTAAAAGCTTTTTAAACAAACACTAAACAAAACTTTAAACCCTTGTTAAACCTTCTTAAAACATTCTCTTGAGAGTATTTGGAATTGAGGATATGTGGGGGTATTTATAGGAACCCCGAAGCTAATAGAAAACAAGGCAAAAAGACCAAAAACCCAAAAATAGTACAGTCTGAAAATATAGCCGTTACAATGTTATGAGTCGACTCAGTACTGTTCTTGAGTCAACTCATAAGTAGCTGTTACAGGCTAAAAATCAACTTATGAGTCGACTCATAAAATTCATGAGTCGACTCATCATGCATGGGTCGACTCATGAAGTCATGGGTCGACTCAGCAAAAACAAAACACACTTTCCAACACAGTTTTTGAGTCGACTTATGACAGACATGAGTCGACTCAACCTATGTTAGACCCTAGAGAGGGGGTGATTAGGGTCTTATGCTAATCTAATTCAATTTTATACCAATTAAAACTAATTAATAGGTTATCCTAGCAAGTATGAAATACAACAAGATATATAAGCTAGGATAAGCAATATGAACAATGAGATATATCATATATGAGAAAAATATATGTAAGTATATATAAACAAACTCAAGGGTAAACAATCTAAGCAAGATAGTGGATGATATAAATAATGAGACAAAGGCGATATGAGCAATGAGCACAAATAGGAATAAACGCCAAAGCACACTCAAACACAATCAAATGATTACGGAGTTCGGACCTTCCGTCCAACGTCTCCGCTCCCCACTCCTGGAGAGAAATCCACTAACACAATTCGGTTTGGAAGCCGGAACTTCTACACACTCCATACTCGGTTTTCTAGCTAACCGAAAACTTTACAATCAACACTCTTGTAATCCAACTCTACACCCTCTCAAGTGTTGGACCTAGACGTGTCTCCCTCAAGTGCTCCGATACAACCTCTCCCTAGGTTCGTCAACCGACGTTACTCCTCTTAGGACGATCTCCGACTCTCACCACACACTTCTCTGGGTGTACAAGTGTATTACAAAGTGAATCTCACAATGAGCACAATTACAATAAATGATTTGTTCTCTAATATGGATGAGAACACAATGAAAGCTCACACTCAATTATTATAACTCTCACCAACCCAAATATACAATGTATGCAAATACAATAAGCTCAAGTGGGTGTGTAAAAACAATGAGTGAATTAAGATCTAACTCAAATAGCAAACTAGCAATAATAAGAATATGAAAATTAATAATAAAATTGCTAGAGAAAAGAGTTAGAAAACTTCTCTATAAACTCAAAGGAGAGGATGGATGAGATTGAGAATGAATCCCTTAATTTGCAATGTAAGCTTCCTCCTTTGTAAACAAAAACCAAACTTAAAACAAACTGTAAAACCCTCTTAAAACTTTCTCCAATTCTTGTAGGTAGAAGAGGGGTTGAGGAGTTTATATAGGAAGAGAAACCAACAACCAAAACCCCAAACAAAGCAACAAAAATCCTAAAAAATCAGGAATACGATTCTGTACCAAAAATAGCCGTTGGGCTATCGGCGGTCGACCGCGAGGCACTTTTGAATCTGAGAAAACATCCAGAGAGTTCGACGGTCGACCGTGACGATCGACTGTGAGCTGATATATGAAATTTTTAGGTTTGAAAACTGTTTACTGATTTTAAAACACTGTTTAAAAATATCAAATAAATTCCAAAAATTATGAAACTTTGGAAAATGATTGTAGACATGATAATACACATGCTACAGAAAATATCATCATTTTGCAAAATAGTCAAAAATATAAAAATGTGAACATATGAGTTTTAACAATTTAGCTTAACCATGTTTTGAAACAATACAAAATGATTTTGTAGACTTAAAGAAAGATGTATATAACGATTGTTAAGTCTATAAACTGAGAATACAGTATTTTTACAAATACAATAGAATATAAAACATATGAGTATGTATATGAAAATATATTTTGTTTCATATCTATGAAATTAAACCAAACCAACTTATCCACATAAAAACAAACATGTATGAGTATAAATATTTATTTATATGCTTGTAAGAACTTTGTTTGTGGATAAACCAAAATCCAAAATGTGTATATATATATACATGACCATATATATACATAGAAACCAATAAAATGTGTGTGTATATGATATTGAGCTTAAAGTACTTAACACACATAATATAAAACCTAAACTATTTACCCAAGCAATCTTGATCTTCAATATAGCTTGACTTGGTAAACATGCGGATGAAGCTTCAACTTGGATCTTGAACTTGAATTGTATTGCTTTACTCCACAATTCTGCCAACCTCTATTGGATATGATCGTGAAAGCTTGATTCCATCCATCCTCCAACATATTGTTTGTCTACAATAAATAACAAAATACAAATACTAGACAAACAAATATTAGATGTAAATTGTTTGTTAAATCATCATCAAAACAAGAAGGCCAACAACCTGATGGGTCAACTCATGATGTTATGAGTCGACTTGTCAGAAACAAAATATAAACTTCACAATAGTTTATGAGTCGACTCAACATTGTTCATGAGTCGACTCAAGACATGCACACAGCCTGTTTTAAACAGTACATGTCAACTTAAAATAGTGTTTAAAAATATCAAATAAATTCTAAAAATTATGAAATTTTGGGAAATTATTGTAGACATGATAATAAACATACTACAAAAACTGGTTTTCAAAAAGATCTCCCAAATAAAAAATATCATCATTTTGCAAAATAGTCCAAAACATAAAAATATAAACACACGAGTTTTGACAATTTAGCTTAACCATGTTTTGAAATATTACAAAATAATTTTGTAGCCCTAATAAAAAATGTAAAACTATTGTTATGAAGTTTATAAATAATGAATATAATATTTTCACAAATACAATAGAATATGAAACATATGAGCATGTATATGAATATATATTTGTTTCATATCTATGAAATTAAACCAAACCAACTTATCCACATAAAAACAAACATGTATGAATATAAATATTTATTTATATGCTTGTAAAAACTTTATTTGTGGATAAACAAAAAGACAAAATGTGTATATATATAACTATATATATGTACATATAAACCAATAAAATGTGTGTGTTTATGATATTGAGTTTAAAGTACTTAACACACATAATATAGACTCCTAAACTAATTATACCCAAGCTTGTAATCTTCAACGAAGCTCTATCTTGGTACACTTACGGATGAAGCTTGAACTTGGATTTTCAACTTGAATTGCAATGCTTCAACTACTATTTCCGCCAACCTCCATTTGATATGATCGTTATGGCGCAATCCATCCAACCTCCAACATGTTGTTTGTCTATAATAAATAAATAAACACGAACACTAGACAAACAACATTAGTGTAAATTATTTGTTAAACATCATCAAAACAAAGAGGCCAACAAATTTCATCTTCCTCCAATCTCACAAAACTTAGGGAACAAAACTAGTCCCCATGCAGAACAATAGCTCATGTTTACTCTGCATTAGGCTATATGCTAGGAGATAAGAAAAGCTATTAGACAAAAATTAACTTTGAGGTCGAGAAAAATTCATGATGCCTAATTACACTCTAGGTCTTGACTTGCGAAACCTTGTCACTTTCAGAGTCTTCACTTGTGGAGCTCCATGGGTCTTTCTTCAAATGTCTTCTCAACCTATAAATAGTCCAACACAGAGTGCAGCACTCAAAGCTCCAAGCAGCTCTATCATGAATCAACTCATAGCAAGCTTCTAACTTATTCTTGAGAGTTTGCTCGAGCGTAGCTTTCTCAGCTTGAAACAAAAATAACAATAGGTAGAGTATGTAAATTTCCTTTGTTGAACTGCCCTTCACTTAGGCTAGCTTCCACTGGAGCTATTGTATCTTAGCTCCTCTATTGAAGACATCTCCAATTAGGTTGGAGAGAACGTAGACATAGAGAAGATGAAGGAGAGGAAAAATGGATTGGAATGATGCTATTTACAAGCTTTCTAATTCTAAACTTCCAAAAAAACTCACTTTTTATAAGACATGATTCGATCGAACAAAGAGGCTAAGGACTAGCATAAATCTTAATGCGTTCTAGCAAATCTCACCAAAACTTTGACCACCAAAGAGAGATTGCAGCTACAAATCAAAACACGTATCCAAAGGTAGGAATCTTGGTGACTATTGTCAACTAACGGCCATCACCAGCTAGCAAACTTCGCTTAACTAAAGTGAGGTGAATTTAACCAACATTCATAGTCAACAAAATTGAGTTGGGCGAATGCAAGTATCATTAAATCTTCAATCGAAATAAATTTATGTTGAAGGAAGACGAGTTGAACATTACTCCTAAGGTAACCATATAGATAAATGAAGCCAAATTTTAACCAAAGAAAGATGACTCAAGCCACATTCAACAATACACCACTGATTATTACACAAAGTATTTTGATCTCTTTTAAGACAAAAGCAGGATCTCAAAAATATTAGGGGAGGGTCTTATAGACAGTTGAAACATATTTTCACTTTGGCCCAATGATTAGTTTGGATCCAAAAAGTGGAAACCTACATGCTAAATACTTATAAGATGCCCAAATGTAAGTCTATGTCTGGCTAAGCGAAATTCATTCAAGAAACATGCGAAATTAACCGCATAATGCATTCAAATCCAACTCATCTGAGTCAAGAAGTAGTTGGGGTTTTGTTAATTGTCATATTTTGCTCTTGGTTGAGTCAAAAGATATCCTTAAGTCAGTCAAGTTGGGATACATGATCAACTCTGACTCTGAGTCAGATCCAAGCTTATTAGTGAAATATGCCCCAAATCCTTGACAAGTGACCCGCATAGGTTACATCACCCTTGATCCAAATAAAGTGGCCCACCCATTTTCTAGCGAACTTTACCCACAATGATATTTACGAACTTCACCAATTAACCGTTCCAAGATATCTTCAAGGAGAAATTGTTTTACCCATTATCTCCTAAGTTTATGGCTTCGTAATCTATTATTAATGGCCACTAACTCTCTCTTAGCCTATGAGAGTAGAAGAGATTGTTCACTTTGACAAACACAGAGGAAAAAGAAGAATGGCAAAGAATATGAAGCTTGGTACTTTGAACTAGATTTTCTCGGATTTTAGCCACTTGGCAACTCTTCATCAAAAGAAGAATTTCGCATCTTGAAGGAGATTAGAGATTGTTAATTAGTAAAAGACTTTACATCTTGGTTAGACTATCAATAGAATACAAGATCGACACTCCATCGGCAATCAAAAAAGAACCTAGCTTAATATAAATTTTTCTTGTTTCATTTGTAGTATCTTTTGAATTGTAATCTGAGCTTAATATAATTTCAAAGACCAAAACATTCACATACAATGAGTGTCATTGCTAAAATTGGTCAAAAAGTCATCCTTTTGCACTTATAGGTAGTTGCATATCTCAAAGAATAGTCATCTTATACTAAACAAAACTTATTTAGAGATGGTGAAAATTGCTCGCCAAACATTATCATCCTTCATTCCAAGTCCTATATGGCTGCTATGTGAGAAAATGTGTGTATGTTACAAGTACATGAGCAAGTTATAATATAGAAAAATATTGAACCATATAGAGGGGTTTTTTTGAAATTTTTAAATTAAATTTTTCATTTTTAAAATCATTAGAGAAGTGGTTTTTTTATAAAAAAATATGTTGAGAAAGAGTTTACAGATTTTTGTTGTATTAAAAGGAAAATAAAATGAAAACTAGAAATAAGGAAAGAGGAGAGAATAGAAATGCAAATGAGAAAGTAGAAAATAAAATTAAATAAATGAAAAGAAAAAGAAGAGAAAAAGTGGGGAAATGGAGAGGTTAAAGAACTAGGAAGAAAATACAAAAACTAATAAAATTAGGGACTAAAGGAGAGAAAATGTAAGAAAATTCAACTAGGAAATTAGTATAGATTCAACTAGATAACTACTTATTAGATCTAGATCTTATTCTTTGCTGAATTTTTTTTAGAATTAAAAAATATAACCTATCAGTCAAATTGAAGAGACCATAGTTGCCAAATTACTTAAGGAAAATGTAACCTATCAAATTAGAATATTCTATCAACTATTATTTTGATTGATTAACTTGTATATAAATAAAATTAAGGCATAAAATAGAGAAAATCTAGTTCTAATAAATAATTTATACTAGTTTTCTTTTATCCTAATTATCCTTAGAAATTTAGTCCCATATTTTATTAAATTCTAAGTTTATGAGCAAATAAAAAAAGCATGAATAAAAATGCAAGAAAAGAAACTAATGAATAAATCAGATAAAATGTGAGAAAATAAAATGATTAGCTAAAAAATAAAATAACCAACTCCTAAATTAAGTACGAGAAACTAACTAAGAATGAAAACCAAATAAGCAAAGCAATGAAAAACATTAATTAAATCTAAACTATTTCCTAAACATGCAATTCTAATTGATCAAGAACATTTTAGAAAACTAAAAACTCACAATGCAAGGGGTTGGCCCCTTGTGTAAACCAAACATAATCTTCAAGTCTTCATCAACACAAGTGAAGAAGATGAAATTTAAAGAAAAATAATTTTTATTTTTATTGTAAAATGAAAGTTTTACAACATTTGGAAGGCCTTCTCAAAGAGTGGCTCTATTATCCCCAAAGAGAATTTATAAAAAAAAAATTTATCTTTCACCCTTTCTTTCTACCCCTATTTATAGTATAAGGCAATTGGGATTAACCTTAGGCTCCAAGAATACAATTTAAACTACTGGATGAGTCTGTTAGAAGCTCATTGATAACTTCATCAATAGATGCATCATTGGGCCATTGTGCAGCTGATTTTCTTAGTATTTTCTTGGATGTTTTTCTTCATCTTGGGTCCTTGGGCTTTTATTGGCATCTTTTTGTCTTAATTTAGCAATCTTTTGGTCTTGTAATATCTTCATTTGGGCTCTTGATGTGTTTTAAATAAATTGTTACAAGTGCACAACTAGTGTGTGTAGCATGCCAGTGTAGATCCCACAAAGAAGGTGTATACTAGAAAAGTTCTAAAAGGATTGTTGAAATGTGAAAGAAAAGAGAGAGCGTAGAGATTGGTTTAGTTGTGAGTGCTGTAAATAAAAAGGGGCTAAAAATAAAAATAGAGAATGAAAAGAAAGAGAATAAGAAAATAAGAAATTTAAAAAGAGAATACAACCCACAATAAGAAGCAAATAAAGAGATGAATGAAATCAAATGAATAAACTTGGAATCTAGGATTGAATCTGCTAGTTAATTTCTATTTAGATTTAATAACTATCCTCTTTTAATTCTCAAATTACTTACAATTCTTAAGCATAGATTATCAAGTTAGTGAAAACAAGCAAAACCTATCAAAAATATTTTCAAGTAATATTACCATTCATGAGTAAAAATAAATAACTAGATAATAATTCTAAAAGTGAAAAAGTATAAACTATCAAACTATTTAAGATAAGTATAGTCTATCAAATTCTTTTTCTACTAATTATTATTCTAGTTAATTATCCTAAGCAAGATCATTTAAGCAAAAAAATAGAGCAATTAAAACATCAAGAAGGAAATTAAAATAGTTTCACCTAATTCTAGAAATCCTAAAAAAATTAGCTACTATTTTTTATTAAAGTTTACAATTTAGAAGACCTAATTAAAGGACCTCCTCTCCAAAAAGGAGTTTATAAAAACTTTTCATATCCCTCACCCTTATTCTTTACTGCTATTTATAGCCAACAGAAACTAACAATAACCCTTGAATAACACTTGATCACCAAGAAAGTCAAAATTAACCATTGATTAGAATGTGATACAGACTAATCGATTAGCTAATCAAGTAGCTAATCGATTAGTTTATCAATTTTTTTGTAATTTGTTTTATTCGAGTTGACTCATTGACTCAACTCTGTAGGGTCTCAAAAAAGACAAAATGACTGGTTCTCTAACTATTTTAGCTGTGAGAAGAGATTCTATCGCATGGTAAGAATTTTTTTACAATCGTTCTTTTTTAAGTACAGAAGAGGAGAAGTATGGCTCAACTTCTCCTTTATTTAACGTCGGCTCAATGTGGCGATGAGATGCCTCGCTCAATACTCATATCGAGCTTACTTCTCATTGAAAATTAGAGCAAAATTACTTCAACTCGTGGAGAAAGTTAGCCTCTTTTGAGTTCTTAAGTTGCTCACGGCTGCTGTTAGCCTTTGATGCTTGTGCGTCTCCCGTTTGGATCTCATGAACTGAGGTTCAGATCTCCCAAAAGAGTGTAGGTAGGTGCCTGTAGCTCTGTCTCTGTGTGTGTCTCCAAGTTGGCCTCTTCATAGCTGCTCACGGCTATTTATAGGCCTTTAGCTCGTAACCGACGTGTTGATTGTGGGATCAGGAGCATAACTTACTCCTTAAATTTAGCCCACATGGGCTGATTAGGTCTTCATGGCCGTTAGCCTTATGGCGTCGAGCATCGCTTGATAAGACGAGCCTCGTTGGGTGGTGAGATTCGTCTAATGAGAGAAGCCTCACTACTTGGCGAGGTTCATCTGATCAGACGAGCTTCACTGTGTGGCGGGGTTCGTCTGATAAGAGGAGTCTTGTTGTGTGGCGATCCTCGTTCTTGAATGAACTTCATCCTCTAAAGGAGCTTTGTCTCCTGAAGGATAAAGCATTGAGAGCCTCTCTTTTTTTGTAGCGAACCTCGTCTCTAATAACGAGCTTCATCTTCTGAATAGGCTTCATCTTCTAGAGGAGCATTGCCCCAGTGATGAGTTACAAACCTCATCTCCAATGACGAGCTACGTCTTCAACGACGAGCTTCATCTTCTAGAGGAGTTTCGTCCCTAGTGATGAGCTTCAAACCTCATCTCTATTGATGAGCTTTGTCTTCAATGATGAGCTTCATCACTATCTTATTTATTGGCATTTTTTAGTACCTACAAGACCCCCTTCAAAGTTTTCAGGCCTCAATTAGGTTGTATGGAGTCTGAAATACTTTAAACCTTTTTGGTTATGCCAAGTTTGGTTGGCATGACGATCTTTGCCTCTTTGTGAGCTTCGATGCTTCGGGGTGAACCTCATTGTTCCAGACAAAGTTTGTCATTTCTACGCAAGCATCGGCACTTTGAGATAAAGTTCGGCTACTTGTTGAGTCTTATCATTTTGTGCGAGCTTCGTCTGGCCCACGTGGAATTGGTAATTAGTTCCTATGTGCATTAAATATTTTACGCCTTCATCATTGCAATTTTTTAGACCTAATGAATGGTCGACAGCTTTAGCCTCAGATCTGCGGAGCGGATCTCAGCCGCTGATTTGGTTTTCCTGCCTATAAATAGGCGGTCACCTCTGACGAAGTTGATTCATCTTCTTTAAGTTTAACCTAAGTCGCTTCCGACTCTACAAAGTTTTTGACTTCATCCTCTATTCTTTCTTTTCCTCTTCAAAGCTTCAAGCTTTCTTTGTCAAGATCAATAGTCCTTAAAACCGCCGCAAGTAAGGGCAAGGGCAAGAGGGCTGCCAGCTCTTCAGGCAAGGCTGCCGCGTCTTTACCCATCATATCAGGTAGAGTTCTCTTCGAATAAACGGTTGAACTTCTAATTGCAATTTAGTTCTCTCAAGGAGACGAACAGTACTCCTTTAACTGCCCAGTGCAGTTCTTTTGAGATGAAGTTTGTCAGATGGGCGAGAATCGTCTGATGGATGAGGTTTCTCACTTTGACGAGGTTCGTCTTGTTGAGGAGGTTCATCTGATGAAGAAGCTCGTGCCATTTCTTAGGCGAGGCTTGTCTTTTCCCAAGGTTTACCCTATTTAGCTTATTTGGGCTAACTTCATTGTTTTTCCTCTTACAATTCTGCATTCATCTGCTCTAATTTCTTAGTGTGGTGACATCAGATCAGATACCACCCAGATGGGAATGGACCAACCTTGCTACCCCGTGCTTGAGAATCTCCCCATCTTTCAAAACCGAAGTCGGGAGGTGTTCTACTAACTTGCTAAGCCCTCGAGTGCTATTCAAAGGCGTTTGGTCACAAATGCATCCTTGGAGATAGCTGACCGAAATAGGATTCTAAAGCCTAGCTTCTTGTTTGGCGATTCCACGTGCAATCCCGATATGCTGGACCTTGGGACATATCTGTAAGACCCCATTGATTTTGATGATTCATATATGTAAATATTAGTGAAACATAATATT
>BQKN01064188.1:607079-654285 GCA_022839385.1 Asparagus kiusianus
CTTTACCGATTACCGTTTGAATCGGGCTAGCATGTGAATTATTAAAACCCGTTTCACATGTAACGTTGTGCTAAGAGAATTACTTCTCTTAGACTTGATGCTATGATTTTGAATACATAGACTTCACCACTTTTTACGGGAATATGGCGTCCGGCAACGCGTATTAGGCGTTGACTTATCCCTACTTAGAATTCGGGATAAAATTCCCCAGAATTAAACTCTGGTGTCTTTTTCAATCAGTGAAAGACTTAAAACCAACAACGCGTGTCAGGCGTAGGCTTATCTCTGCTTAGGATTCGGGATAAAATTTCCCGTGCGTGTGAAGTACGGATTATGGTGTTATTAATAACAACCTGCTATAATATCGAATATGTGGCCTTTTGTCCTTTTTACGGTTAAGGGCTAACCGGCAACGCGTGTTAGGCGTTAACTTATCCTTACTTAGGATTCGGGATAAAATTCCTCGTGCATGAAATGCCCGGATTTGAAGTTGAGAATTGTGTCTTTTCTCAAGGTAAAGACAAACCCAATGCTGGAGAGGGAGAATTTTATATTCTGTCCCCAGGTCTTGTTTAGGGTAAAGACGAACCCAAAATAGGAGAGAAAGAATTTTATATTCTATCTCCCAACATTGAAAAGGAAGAATTTTATGTTCTATCTTCAGTTTGAAAGGAAACTCGAAGTGGGATCTCCACCCCCAGAATCCGGAAAGGTAAAACTAGGAGTGGGATCTCTACTCCGAGAATCGGAGGGATTCAAACAACCCTAACTTTTATAGGATTGGTTGCTTGATCCAAGAAAAGAGTTCCTCATTTATTGAGGGGAAATTCTGATTTTGACCCTAACTTTTATAGGTTTGGTTGAAAAAGGAAAAGATGAAAGTCTTTCGTTTATCGAAAGGGATAACTCAATCTTAGTCCTAACTATCTGCAGGTTTGACTAAGTGAGGTTGGAGACAATCCTAACTTTTATAGGTTTGATTGCTTAATTTGAAAGTGGACCTCTCGTTCATGGAAGGAATCGAGAGGGGATTTTGGTCGTGGTCCTAACTGTTTAAAGGTTTGACCAAGATGAGAATTTAAGAAGATCCTAACTGTTTAAAGGTTTGACCAAGATGGGAATTTGAGACGACCCTAACTGTTTAAAGGTTTGACCGTGCAATTTGTGGACCCCTCGTTCATGGAAGGAATCGAGAGGGGATTTTGGTTGTGGTCCTAACTGTTTAAAGGTTTGACCAAGATGGAGTGGGAGTGCAAATTACAATGGGAGCGTTGATTCGTACAAATCACTCAAGTGGGGTTCCTAGTATTAAGTGATTGGGACTTGACACAAAGGGGTTTGACGATTCGTCCAGGTTGGACAGATCAAAATTCCAAACATTATATCCGGACTCTAACCATGAAAGTGTTGAGTGCACGAACATAACAGAAGTTTGAATGGATTAAACCAGAAAGAATTTTAGTGGACCCACTGTCAATAAATTTGATCAGTGAGGGATTTTATAGTGGAAGACTGTGAGTCGTCGAACACCAATGAGAGTTTTGTGAGGGAAGATTAATCCAATGAAGTGATCGAATATCGTCTCAGCAAAAGAGTGTTCGGAAATCACAGTAAAAGTTTAGTGTTTATCACTTTATTCGTAATAATCGGGTTATCCCTAAGAAAATTACATGTAAAAATTCTTCCGGGAACTTCCCGTTACATGAATCATCCACCGCCAGCTTTCTTCGTGAAACTGGGTCTATCATTGCATTCGGTTGCATGATCGGGTTATCCTTAAGAATATTACGTATAAAATTCTCCAGGAACTTCCCGTCAATGTTAGGAAACAGTTTAGACTCATATACCTATTAGAGTATCAGGAAGCAGTTTAACCTCTTATACCGGTCGGAGGATTGAGAAGCAGTTTATACTCTTATACTTGTCAGAGTGTTGAGAAGCAGTTTATACTCGTATACTCTTCGGAGTGTTGCACCATCATTTGGCTTATTCTAGCTTTATGGCGCTAGAGTCGATTAGAGTTTGAATCTTATTCTTTAAGCCAAAACAAATCTCAGTAGGATGGAGAACTCTCCTATGGTATGCACAGTAGTTTGGGTCCGTAATTTTCTTAGCTTCCTCCTGGTAAGGACACGGAATGCCAGTCCTTTTCACCTCTCGATCAGACATCAGAGCGTTGATTTTTCTCTCGAGATCTTTTATTTTCTCATCGTCGCTTGTATCGGGTTGTGGATGATTCTTAAGAGAAATAACGTGGCCACCCCCGGTGTTGTCATCATTGGTGGGATCACCCCCAGCGTCGTTGTTTTTTGTGGGGCCACCCCCAGCATTCTGATCAACGGGAGGATCATCGACATTGATGTATTCATCCACGTCTGAATCGCTAACTGCTTGGCTATCATTATTGCGACGACTGGATTCACCTAACTGATTCGACAAAGCTCGGATTTGTTGGTTGTGCATTTGTCTCATCTCCAACATAGCCATTTCCACTTCAATCTTGAATGCTTCTTTATGCTTGGCTAAAGCATCCTCAACCATTTTGGCTACCTCCTCGGTGTTGATCATAAACACCTCACGAGATTATCCAAGACTGGATACGGTGGCTTCTAAAGCGACTGCCGAGCAAGCGTCTGACGCTTCATCGTCCGAGGATAGTCCTCTGGTCATCCTCAAATAATCTCTACGCCTAGTAGTCCCTGCACGTAGCCGAGTTAAACGATGTGATATGAGGGGGTCCGAATCAAAAGGTCAGGTAGATTTCCTCTTATCAGTCACGTTGGAGATGACTACTGATTGTTCAGGCCCGACGGCTTCTAATTGAAGCTGAGACATTAGTTGGGCTATCCCCGAATTGACTCTCTTTCCTGGAGAAAAATCTGGGTTAGAAGTAATCGGAGACTTCTCCTTATCGACCATATTGATGGTGAATGCTAGGAGTTCGTTATCTCGATTGGCTGATCGCCTCTTGCTAAAACGCCTTGCTTTGGGTTTGCGAAGATACTCTCGAATATCGAGACCCTCCGTGGAGCGGTCTTGGGGTAGCTACACGCTCATAATACTACCTTGATAATTTTGTTGCACAGACAGTGAGAGTCCGCTTCCCGGGTACTTCTCTTTCGAGATTTATTCGTACCCCCAGCCTGATAGTACAACTCATCGACGTCGCAGTCAGAGCAACCTATCGGTTGTTTACATGAATTCTCAGGTATAACGCATTCTTCTATCTGTCGTGTTTTCATCTGAGTAAACATCGCCTTGTTGGCGTCTACAGGAGTCACACGCTTGGAATCACACCTTTGTGAGGGTAAAACCTTAACGGGCTCCTGGTTTTCTGCACGCACCCCCAAGCGGGCCGTTGTAGAAATTAACTTGTTAGGAGGTCGCGTACGACCCCCAGTCTGGATGTTTGCTCGGGGTTCCTTTAATGGTCCCCAACGTTCTTTAATAGGCGCTTTGCCTCGATCTTCGGGTAGAGAACCGAGGCGATGCTTCAGAGGAATCATGAACTTAAGGAAATCCACGCTACAGTGGGGTTTTATCGGGGGTTCGGGTTCTGAAGTTGACAAAGGCTTAATGATAGTTCCGTTTGTTTTTGCCTTAGGCGCTGATTTAGCTTTTGGTATCCAAACTTGTTTAGATCTTGGCGATCTCTTAACTGCCTCTTCCTTTTGCATTTCCTATGCTTTTCGCACAAGGGTCCGGGCTTGTGCAAGCAAGGCGCGATGCTTCTGGATTCGTTCCTCGAGAGTAGAGCGGGTCCGTTTGATACGAACCCATTCGTTAATTAGAGGTCGAGAGGAGGATTCCAATGCTAGTCGTGGCGACAGATTAGCCACTTGGTACTTTCTGAACTCCTGATCTGCTTGGCAATGGAGTCCATCCGCCTGATCCAAAGCCTTGGCGAATTGGCACGCCAGGCGTTGGCGTTTCCTTTGACGTGCTCTCTTTGATAGAGTTGGCGCGCCTTCAGCAGTCGACTCCTTGATTGCGAAGGAGTTCAGATCTACAGATCTGATCTCATTGGATGCCGGCGGATCGTTGCAAGGTGCAACTACGGCAGCGACGACGTAGAGATCAACTTCTTTGGTCTTCAGATCTGGAGACCGACGGATCTTCTGGGAGGAGGAGATCTTCCTGCGCTTATGAGGAGGAGCAGATCTGGAGGAGGAGATGTACTCTTCAAATCTCTGCTGGTCGAATTCATATTCGACCTCTTCGAACACCGGGATCTTGATCGTCGGCTGCGGCACGACAGCTTCGGCAGCGAAGCTGTTGGCTCCCACTGTGGTCGCCAGCTTGTTTGGGGAGAAAATTATTTGATTCATTGTCGTGTTCATTACAAACTGTATGTAGGAAAATTGCAATGAAAAGAACAAAAGAAAATTGAATTGAATTCCTTTAATTCCGATTACAACTCGAATACAAAAGAGAAGAAAACGAATTTAGTTTTCTCCTTTGTTTAAAACTGCGTTCTTCACGATAGCGATGGAGTGCCTCCTTCGATTGTTCGCATCGAAATTGCTCTCCGTTGACGATCTGACCGTCTCTTATCTCGTGGGAACGATGAACTTCTGTGAGAAGTTTTATACGTAACTCTTTAACAAGTTTAAGAACTCTGAACGAGTTAAAACTCTGTAGATAGAGTTGTTAGAACCAAAAATTCGGTTAATAACCAAGCAGATCTTCTGTTATTGAAGAATCCTCTCAGATTTGATCTTCTGAGCTTGATTCAAAAATCTTATCTCCAAGGATTTTGCTGTTACTGCTGTTGAATCACCAAACCCGAGTGGTTGAGATCCTCCAGAATTCGCCCTTGCTGCTCTTCCATTTAGATTCTGGAAATCCAATCTCCAAAATCCAACCCTTGATTCGTTGGGTTCGTTGAGTTTTTATAGGGGGATAAGAGGTTGTAACTGCCCTCTAAATCCGCTCCTACGTGGGCGTGATTTACTCAGATCGTGGGGAAACAGTTCTGAAACCGTTCAACTCATATTTGAATGAGTCAAACGCCCACCTTGGCGTTCAGGATCCTAACCTCGCGTCATAGAATTGAGACGCGAGGTTGGGTGTTGGCTGAACACCAATGAACGCGAGGTTAGGTGTTGGCTGAACACCAACGAACGTGAGGGTCGCTCACGTTTGATTTGTTGTAGCTTAGAAACGCTGAGGTCGTGTGCACTTCCAGAATTGTAACGCGGGGATGACTTCCACGTTTGAGAAGAAGTTTGTTGACTTGTAACCTCTTCTGTAAAGTGTTGCAAGGACCATCGTTCAGTAATCCTCGCTTTAGCTGTTATGAGGTGTGAAAGTCGTTAGATCGTAACTTTCACTATTGATTGTGAAGACTACTGAATAGAGTTTTCATCAGCTGTCGGAAGCGTCGTTGAATTGTAACCCTTCTCGATCTATGTAAAAAGCCCTCCATTCGCAACCTTCGAAAGCTATCTGATTGTAGCTTTCATTGTTGGAACTTGACGGGAATCAATCATCCATAGTGACTTTTAGACGAATATTTGCCCACAGCTCTCTACCAAGCAACTCACCAACTAAGTCCAACCTTTTATTTCTAAAATCATTACATTGCTCATCAGCATCTCTAATAGTTGCTAATATAATATTGGTCATGTTGTTGTCGCAACCATCAAGATCAATCATCTCAAACATGAGGTCGTGTTTGTAGCGATTATAAAGCTACGGATGTAATGATTTAGAAATCTCTTCTGTTTCGATCGTAAGGATGAATTCTACTTCTCGATTTGAAGGAACCATTGCCTTGTAATCTTGTAGGGATCAGCTATCTATTGTGATTTTTAGATAGCCTACAGAACCCCCTCCAAAGTTTTCGAAAGTTCGCGGTTGACTGGGACGAATTTTCGGAATACTTTGGATCCCAAATTTTGTAGATTGATTGTCCACTCCATCTGATTGGAAGATGTCGCGGAACTAATTGTCGGAATGTTGAGATGTTGCTTCCTCGAACCGAAGCACGCTCCAGCTCTAGTCTGATGGTTTTAGCATTGCTGATTGTAATCTGCTTACACCCATCTAATAGACTCCCCAGTGGAGTCGCTTGTTGCTTTTCGATTTTGGTGGCTGACCTCAATTTTCCTCTATTTATTTGGGGTCTTATTGATTGTAATGCGTAGTTGAACTCTGTGCCTGAGAGCTTGAACGCGTAGGTGAGCCCTGCGTTTGGAATCTCAACCAACTCGGACGTGAGGGTCAAGTTTAGGCGGGATTCTGACCTCGAATCCCGTCCGTTACGATTTGACAGCTCACCGCTGTCTATAAATAGACCGCTAAGGGTCAAATCAAGAGTCATTCGACTCTTCTTGAAATTCTAATGAAAAGTTTTCGTTCTCATCTCCAGCGAAAAGAACTGTTCCTCTTCTCCTCCGACGAGAACCCATGGCGCCCAAGAAGACTGTCACTCGACCCTCCAAGTCCGACGCTGCTGCGGCTCAGGGGGCGCCGTCGGCCGGTGGCGCTACTGCTCAGGCGAACGTGCCGCCTCAGCTTCCTTTGATCGGCGGTAAGCATGACCTCCGTGGTCGTTAAACTTGCTTCGGCAAGTTTTGATCTTTGGATCCAACGAGGAAACTCGTTTCGATAACGCGGGGCTGGGCTCCGTCGTTTTAAATTCTTGACGCGAGGTTCGACTTACACGTCTTGGATTTTGATGACGCGAGGCTCGGCCTTCGCGTCTGAACTCTGTTGACGCGAGGCTCGACCTTCGCGTCTGAACTTTGTTGACGCGAGGTTCGACCTTCGCGTCTGAACTCTGTTGACGCGAGGCTCGACCTTCGCGTCTGAACTCTGTTGAAATTAAGTTTTGACCTCCGCGTCTGAGATCTAACTTCTTCCTTTGTTTTTGTAGTACGTCACACCATTGAACCTCTCCCCTTTCGCCATCATTTCGGGCATGAAGATGGTGTGGACCCGAATATGACATTCAACCTGCATAAAGAACTCCCAGTTTTCCGAATTAATGATAAGAGTCGTGCGGAATTAATCACACAAGCTTCTCCCGAAACTCTTAGGATATTGGTTACGGACGTAAGTTTGAGAACTTGAGCCGTAAGCCAATAGTCAAACCTGGATTCCTCTTCGGGGACTATGTTGACTTTGATGCCGGCACTGTTTATGATGGGGACTATAAGTGGCTGCGGAAAGTTGGGGACCACAACCTTTTCTTGCCCAATATGGAGAGGATGTTCCCCATATCCTACTTTTAATGCGCTTCCATCCTAAGGCGTATGGATTGGCCGCTGGTTAAGGATCAGGATGGAGTGGTTCTCGGAACCCTAACTTTTCAAGGGGTCCACATAGTTGGTTACAACCGCCTGGTGACAGCTTTACGGCCAGGGTTGTTTGCTAAGGAGTATCCTATCGGCGAAGTGGCTAGTCCAGCAAACACTTTTGCCAAGAAATTTTTAGCTAAGAAAGGGGAATTTCCCGCGCAAGGATTTAGGACTCCTGGCTGGGTTCATTCTCCGGTGACAGGGTGGTGGACCCGGATGACCAAGTTCATTTTGGACGAATTGGATGCGCCCCTCTCCCAAGCTGGTTTGAGAGTTCCTATGCAGGCCACTAAGTTTGGAATTGTCCAAAGCCATTTTCATTTCTTCTCCATATTGGAGAAGTATAACCCTGAGACTTGTACTTTCTTCACCCCTGTGGGGGAATTAGGCTTCGCTCTTCACGAGATGCATAAAGTCTCGGGTCTTCTTCTTGGGGATTTGCCGTACGAAGAGTTTGTTCCGGGATCAGTGGAACTTAAGATTTTGAAGAAGACAAGCCCTGAGATTTACTCCACCTTATGGGAAGTCATGTGTCACTTCCACATCTGTATGCAGCTAACAGGGGCTCGAGGAAGCAGCATTAAACAAGTGTCTTGGGTGGAATATTTATTCCAGAACTTGACCAATAAGGGAGCCTTAGTGACCAAGTTACCCGCTAGCACTTTGGAGGAGGTCCAAGCCCGCATCGACGATGCTACCTCCCATCACACCAATGAGACCAAGGAAGATGTTTTCCCAGCTCATATGGAGTTTGAGAGTTTCCATTACCAAGCTTTGCTCCCTATTTCTGATACGGCGCTCTTGGCTGGATACTTAATGCTGTGGCTCAAGCGATGTGTCGTTCCTACCAGGCCGATCGATGCTCTGGCTGCTGAGGTGATCTACCCTGCTGTTCTCTTGGCACACGGGAGACCATTGAATCTGCTTTATGCCATGGTGGGCCGTTTGCAGAGTGGACTACGAGAGTTGGCCGTGGAGTTTGTTGACGTTGCCGAGGTGGAGTCCGGGGGCCACAAAGCTTTCAAAACTCCTAATCCCCGGATACCATTGCCATATACCTATTTAATGGCTTGGTATGTGCTCCACTGTCCTCCTCTAATGAGTGCGGCCTCTTCCCCGGGGGACTCATTCATCCCGTTTGTGCAACGATTAGAATCTGCAAAATGGGAAGGGGGATACATGGTTAGAATTTGACAGATTCTGTTGCGGGACACCCACTACCACATATGGCGTTGTTTCCCTGATTTTGAAGGCGGCGTCTACGGAGCGGAATATCAAGACGTCGCGGGTCCTAACGGATTCACCCAGCTGAGCGGGGGTGTTTTCCATTGGCTGCTCTCTATCAGGCCCGGTTATTTGATCTTTCGGCAAGGCGCTCACTGTTTCCTCGAGCCTTACCAGCCCTATAGGTTTGCACGCCAATTTGGGTATGATCAGTTGTACGTTGGGAACCCTCGTCCTCAGCTCTCAGCTGTGGGTAACATATATGAGGGGGCCAGGGCTTGGTACTTTCCGTGGCAGGCTGTACTAAAGCGACCTTCAGGCTTCCCCACAAAACACCCAACTCCTATACTTCCATGAGCTTCTGTAATTGGTATTTCGCCGCTTCCAAGACTCCTAATTACAACTTGAATACATCTTGCTTGAAGGACATCAGGCATATGTATGCTTCAAGGAGAGGATCAAAGACATCCCGCTTGAGAGGGATTGACGAGTTCCTATCCATCGAGAATCAATCGGCTGGACAGGAAGAGGAACAAAGAGCTGAGCCTGTTCCGGCGGAAGAGCAACAAGTGGTTGAGCCTCCCACGACGAGAGCAGCGGGGAAAAGAAAGCTCTCCGCGGATGAAGCCGGTCGATATGAGAAGCAGATCCGTCGAAAGTTGATAGTTGACTCTCCTCCTCCTAAGGGCCAGCAAAAATCTAAGTTGATGGCTGATGCTATCAGGGCTGCTGAAGATGAAGACCAACAAGAATCTTCAGTTGCCGGCTTGCCACATAGAACTGGGCTTCATTCTCATGGCCCAGCCCTATCGAGCGATGCTTCTTCTTACCATCCCCCTTAAGATGAAGAGGATGAGTTAATGGTCGCAGATGCAGAATCTGCTCCAGTGATGGACCTTCCTAAGTCTCCTGCCTTAGAATCAGGGGGTCTCGAAGGAAATTTATCACCTCCTCCTTTAGTACTAATGTCGCAACCTGGTGGTTTAATGCCCAGTCCTACAACGGGACTTATGACTAAAACAGCTGTCGACACAGATCTTCTTGAACCTTTCGCTACCCGGGATGATGAGGAGCGAGTTGATTATGAAGGTTCCTCGATTGGTGATGGAGCTGACGAAGATAGAGGTGGTGAGGATGCTAAAGTTAGCAATTTGTCGGGTGATGATGCGGAAGATGAAGAGCATACTTCCATAGATGATATAACCATTTTTGACGACGCTCCCAAGGCTCCATCTGATAAAGCATCTGGTTATACTCCTTTTTATCTCACCGGTAAGCTTAGTTTGTTTCGACTTATTCCACATGCTCTTTCCGCGTTCCGACCGTTTTTTCGTGCAGGTTCACCTACTCCCGGGACTACTTCAGCTGCTCCTTTAGAGCAAGAACCTGCGCAAGTGTCGGCTCCTCCACAAGAGCAACATTTATCTGGCTCCCCTACGGCGACTGTTTCACCTGTAGCATTGCCTGAAACTACTACTGCGACTTCTCCTCTGGAACAGCCGGTCGTGCAGGTGTCGGCTCCTTTGCAGGAGCAAACCTTACATGACTCTTCTGTGGTAGCTACTTCACCGAAAGCGGTGATGAAGATCTCACTCACCCCAACAGAGGCTGGGCCAAGCTCAACTCAGGCGAAGGCATTGATGGCTTTGACTTTAAGTCCTTCGCAATTGAACATTTCAATTGCTTCTGCAGCTTCGGCACCTGGATCGCTTGCTAGTCATCATCTTAACGCACCAATCTCAGCTTCTGAAGGGGTATCTTCGGGTGTGGTTTTTAGTCTCGCTAATGCACCTAAATTACTTCAAATCTCTTTAGTGTATCTAAACAGTCTTGCGAAGATGGTAGTTGAGTCCCTGATGAATGGTCAAGGAACTTTGAACTCCTTTCGACCTCTTCTGGAGGCGGGCTTAAACGGGGTCAGGAGCGTGGGCGAAACTCAATGGTTCGAGCGCTGCTCAGAGATTATCCTTCGTTTGGAGGAGAAATTACAACGCTCCGAGACCATGGGCCAAAGTGACCTTCAGCCGCAAATTATGTCAACTCTGGCTAGTCTTCAGGTCGCTGAAGTGATACACCGAGAAACACTAGAACGGGACTTAGCTGAAAAAGAGCGTCAGATCGCAGAGCTTCGTGAGCGTAACATTCAGAAGCGAGAAGAACTAGAATGCTCAACTGCTTCTATGAATTCGCTTCGGGACAGACTTGTTGAAGCTGAAGCCGAAGTCCTGCGATTGAAAGCTGAACTTTCCCGTGAGGAAGGCATCGTCAATATCCTTCGTACCCAAAACGCAACTGGTTCTTTGGAGTATCATACACAGGCTCAAGCCCTGGAGCAGGCCAGGAATGAAGTGGCAGCCATCATCATTCCAAGTGAGGATGAACTCCGGGCCAAGGCTGAAGCTATGGTGCGAGCTAATCACGAGAAAGAATTAGCTGAGCTCAAGACTCAACTCATATCTTTTGATTTGATGCGTGAGTGAATTTGGTTTTTTTTTTGTAATGTTCTTCTGACAAGAACAAGTTTGTTTTGTATCATTTTCTTCTAACTCTCGAATAAAAAGTGATATTGGTCCCTCGTTGTTTCTTGCATTTGTCATGTTTCGACTTTAAATAACAAATCACGAGAAATGCCCGAGGTGTATTCACGACTTAGCGTAGATTTCCAGGATGGCCCAGAGTTAGAAAGTTTCTTTTGTTATCTTTTAAGATAACTCTAGAAAATTTCAAAATGTTGGGGATAAATGTTGAATCATTCTCCCGGAACAGAGCTGAAGAGTAGAATTCTTCCTGTGTCATTTTGGCTTTAAACACTGAAAGAAATCTATGAGTACCAGAGGTGTAATTTTAACTTGGCGTGGACTTTCTCCTATGGGGAGATTCCGAACTTTTCCTTATTATCACTAAGGATAGCCCTAGAAAGTACTTAGTCCATTGGGAATCTTATGAGAACATCTCTTATATAGCGGGGTAAAAAGGGTTCAAATAAGAGGGTTTAAACTGTTAGAAGTGTAAGGTTAACATAACAGGAAAGGGTATTGCGATCGGAGCAATTTTGAGGACTTATCGCTCTATTGGAGAGAGTCGATAAGTTGGTTTTCGTCAGAGGTGTAATTTTAACGTGACGTGGAGAGATTGCGATCGGAGTAATTTTGAGGACTTATCGTTCTATTGGAGAGAGTCGATAAGTTGGTTTTTGTCAGAGGTGTAATTTTAACGTGACGTGGAGAGATTGCGATCGGAGCAATTTTGAGGACTTATCGCTCTATTAGAGAGAGTCAATAAGTTGATTTTCGTCAGAGGTGTAATTTTAACATGACGCCTGTGGGGATAAAATCCTTTTGTGTCTTGCTGGGGAGAATCACTAAGAATTTTTTGTCATCAGAGCGATGAATTATGACACTTGTGATTTGAACAAGATTTTGGGGGTTTCGTTACCCCACTGAAAGGGGCTAATAAACTGGTTGTTTATTGCTCTGTTGGAGAGAGCTAATAAATTGATAATAATCTGAGTGATTTTGAGGACTTATCATTCTGTTAATGAGAATCGATAAGTGGATTCTAGCAGAGGGGTTATAGCCATACTGGTATTTGACACCAGATAAACTTAAATTCCGTGATGATAGTTTGGGGTTCAACACTAACCCAATGAGAATTTTGATTCTACTAAAGAGATACAGAGGTTTTGATTAACACTCTGTTAAGGGGGCTCATGCCTTTGAGGAATTAGAAGAATGGCAACGCTAAGATGACCTTCGCGTTTGGGGTTCAGAACGCGAGGTTCAGACCTTAGTGACGCTGGCCTGGGCCTTGTGCTTGGGCATTTGAACGCGGCAGTGAGCTTCGTGTTTTGAAAATGGTTGGGATTCTTTCCTAGAATCCCGTGCCATCTCAACAGCTTGACGGCTGTTATAAATAGACCTGAGTGGTCACGTCAAGGGTCACTTGACTCTCAAATTTTTCGACTATTTCCAAGAACGAGAATTCTCGTTTTGATTTCGGCGAGATCTCCGACGAACTCCGTCTTCCTCGTTCAAAAGCGTTCCCTGTGATCGACCGTATCAATGGCACCTCGAAGAGTAGGCTCGAGCTCCAAGAAAGTTGCCGGAGCGACTTCTCAAACGCCGTCGGCTGAGGACGCCGGCGGTGTTCTTGTTCCTGCGGGAACGTCACCATCAACGCTGCCATCGCAGGGTCCTCCCTGTCGTGGTGAGTGTTGACCGAAATAACTTGCCTTAGCAAGTTCTCTGAAAACCCTAGATAGGTTCTTGATAACGAGGAAGATGACTCGTTTCTGTTTAATAAAAACGCGGAGTTGGGACTCCATGTGGGTCTTGACCCTCGCGTTCAAGTTTTTCAACACCAGGTTCGACCTTCGCGTTTTGGGTTTCTGACACGGGGCTCGACCTCCGCGTCTGAAATTTTTGACACGAAGCTTGACTCCCTCATTTTTTGAGGTTTATGATTCTGGTTTTTTTGTGTCAGTAACTTGTTTTCAGTTACTAACTTCTGCTTTTGATTGTGCAGTGCTCCTTCCGAACGTGTCGCTTTCGCATGAGCATCATTTTGGGTATATTGGCGGGCCTGATGTGAATAAAATTTTCAGTCTTCAATACATAATTCCGCTTTGTAATTTCGCTGACTCGGAGAGAACGGACATAATTAGATCCCCTCGATGTTCTACTCTTAGAATTTTGATCACTGACTTAGACATGGAGACCCCTGCTGGTCGTGCTCAGTTTCCCAAACCAGCGTTCATATTCGAAGATCGAATATCCATCGATGATCACCTCATACATGCAGAAGATTCAAAGTTGTTGCGAAAAGTTGATAATCACTTCTTCTTCCTTCCGAACATGAAGAGGATGTATCCACTCTCTTACTTTTTGAATGCAAGCCGTCGTCGGGGTCTGACTTTCGACATAGTCAAAGAGAAGGAAAATGTGTCGTTTGGATCTGGTCGACGAGCTCATACACAAATCGGAGGGCAACTCAAGGGATTGAGACCTGGTTTATTTGAGAAGAAGGACCAGGTTCCGGAAATGCCACGTCCAGCGAATATTTTCATTCGCCAATTCCTTGCAACTCAGGGTGAATTTTCTACCCAGATGTTTAGATCCCCTGGATGGGTTTATTCTGGAGAAGGAGGTTGGTGGACCCGCATGATTGACTTCGTTCTTGAGGAACTTAAGGAGTCGCTCGCTCGATCGGGTCTCACGGTTCCCGTGTTAGCTACTCGACGGGGTGTCGTGCAGAGTTATCACAACTTCTTCGCTATGTTAGAGAAATATAACCCTGACAGCTGCACGTTCTTCACACCTACAGGAGAGTTAGGTTTTGCTCTTCATGAGATGCAAGCAGTGTCGGGATTACCGCTTGGAAAAATACCCTACAAAGAGTTCATCCCTACCACCAAGGAGCTTTCCCTACTGAAAGTAGCTCACCCGAAAATTTACGCTACTTTTTGGGAGTTGATGAGCCACTTTCACATATATGCCCAAGTCTTTGGGATGCATGGAGGGGGCGTTATGCATACCACGTAGGCGGAATACCTTTTTCAGAACTTGAACCGGAAAGATGCAGCCGTATCTCGCGTTACAGCCATCTCTCCCAAGGAAGCCAAAGCTCGGATTAAGGCTTCTAATGCCACCTACAAAACAGAGCATATAGAGGATGATTTCGAGGCTGGTGTCGAGTTTGAAAGTTTCCACCATCAGGCCACAGTCCCTATTTCTGACATGGCTCTTCTTACAAGCTTCTTCATGGTTTGGTTGAAGCGGTGCGTGGTACCGTCAAGACCAACTGAGGCTATATTAGCTGAGGTTGTGTACCCAGCTACTTTATTAGCGCATAGAAGACCTGTGAGTCTCCTCACCGCTATGGTCGGCTGTATGCAAAATGGCCTGAGGGTGTTGACCTCAAAACTTCTCAGCGCTTCAGAAATTACAGCTACCAAGAAGAAAGCCGGGAAAGTTCCTCCACCACGTGTACCAATGCTGTATACATACTTGGTGGCCTGGTTCGTGCTGCATTGCTCCTCACTGATGACGGGAGCATACGAGGGCGATGACGCTTATATTCCCTTTGTACAGAGATTGGAGTCGGCCACGTGGACTTATTCTTACATAGTCAGGGCTCGACAACTCCTATCACGAGAAGATAATTATCGGATTTTCTGTTGTGCTCCTAACTTTGACGGAGCTGATGTAGAAAATGCCCTCTTCATAGACTTGCTTTTTGAGGGCTCGCCTTCTTTGGAAGAGGGCATTTTTAGCTGGCTCCTTATGATCAGGTTGGGCTACCTGGTCTATCGTTTACGGGAGAAATGCATCATCGAGCCTTACATGCCTTCTAGATTTGCTAGGTAATTCGGATATGACCAACTTTATGTTGGCAATCCTAACCCGGCATTGGCACAAATTGGGAATTTGTATGAAGGAGCTCGCGCATGGTATTTCTTCTCAACGGGAGGGACTCACGTGCACTTCACTTTGCCTAACTCGCCGCCCGGTTGTTCTACCGTTGTAGATTTTCGCAACTGGTTTGAAGAAGTCTCCCAAATCCCTGACTATGATATTCATACCTCCTGCATAAGTGAGATTCGGGAGTTGTATCACTCGAGGAGTAGGTCTTCGAGTACTTGTTTACCGGGGATAGAAGAGTATCTATCCTGTGAACAGGAAGCAACTGGACCTGTTGAAGTTCCCAAAGAGCTGTCCACGGTAGAAGCTTCTGAAGAAGAGGTTCCGATGGGGATTAAGGAGGGAAAACTGATTGCTGATTCTCCCGGAGAGCAGACAGCTGAGTAGATTCCTACAGAAGCGCCAGTTCCTGAACCTCGCTCTTTAAGATCAGGTAAGAAGGCTCTATCTGCTGCTGAGCAAGGCGAGTATGACAGGAGGGTTCGTAAACGATTGCCCATCGTGGCCAAAACTTCAAAAAAGGCTAAGTTGATGGGGGATGCGATAAGATCAGCACGTGCTGCATCTCCCAAGAACAGAGAGGATATTACGCTTCCATCTGTTCCTCCTAGTCTAGGAATGACAAGCGGTGGGCAGGAAGCGACTATATCAGGCTCAGTGTCAGATATGGTCAAAAAATTATTATCTGAAGCCACGCACACCCCTACTCGCACTGATTATGCGAATTGTTTTGTTTATCCAACTGCTCCTCCTCCAAGCTCAGAAACTTTGAGGGAACTTATCGAACAATTGGAGCGTTGGATGCAAATGACTATCGACGTTGTTAGTCTCAGAGATGTGAGCTTTAAGGTTTTTGAACCCCATCTGCTGGAATGCCTGACGAAGATCAAGCATTAGGGCGATAAAATATGGACCAAGAACTGTCGCGAGAGCATCATTATCTTGGAGTATGAACTGGAGTTTCTTTCCATACTGCAACGCAACGACATAGGACCAGAAGTGGATCGGGCTCTTTCTGAGGCCAAGGCTCTGAAGGCACAATAGCAAGAAGCTCTTCAGAAGAGTTTATCTGAGACAGATTCTCGTCTTGTTCGTCTGCGTGGGGAACATCTCCAGGTACAGGAGGACATGGGCAATCTTGCTATGGGTCTCCGGGATACCGCAGCAGAACTTGCTCGCGCTGGCGTTGAGCTACCCCATATAAATGCTCAGCTAGCTGGTGGTTTGGACATCCTAAAAGGATTAGCTGTTTACTGTGATGGACTCTTCAAATGCTATTGTGACGAAATTATTGCTACCGATAATCTTCAGCGAGAGCTTGCAGAAGCAACGGCTAATGAAGAGGAACTCAGGAGCAAGATAACTAAACAAATCAGAAAGGCTCGCGAGGAGAATATATCAGCGTTGAAATCTAAACTCAAGTCTTTTAGACTGATGAGTCCCGATGCTTAGGATTTGCGCTACTTTTGGTGGAGGAATGAATTTGTATCATTTTCCTTTCGATTGTTTTCACCTTTGTATTCAAATTAACAATATTGAATGGAAATGATATCATTTTGGTTTTCATCATCTCTTTTGTTGAAATATGATTCAAGACAATGAAAAGTAATGCAAATACTATAAATGTAGTGTTAACTCAATATGAAAATAAAATTCTCTTTATTACTACTTGGAATAATTCCAGAGAATTTCAATCGTCAGAGGTGTAGTGTTAACATGACGAAATACAAAACAAAGTTACATTATGAATAGGCAACCCCCAACCTGATTTAGCTGGGGTTTAGGGGGCTACATGATTCACGGGAAATATCTCTTTAGGAATTTCCCATTAATTGGCATCATGAGCCTGTCTCCTTTTTGATTGATGAGGCGATATGCTCCATTTGAGTAAACTGATTCTATTACGAAGGGCCCCTCCCATTTAGGATTAAACTTCCCTTTGGTTTTGTGTGTCATCACCATGGGTCGTCTGTTGGTCAAGACCAAATCGCCTTTCTTGAAAATCCGTTCTCTAACCTTTTTATTGTAGGCTTTAGAAATACGGGCTTGATACAATTCGATCTGCTGCTGGGCTTGAAGTCGTTTATCATCTAGGGCTTCAAGTTCTTGCAGACGTCGTTGATGTTTTTCTTCCTCTGTTAGTCCCATCGTGATCGTGACTCTCAAGGAAGGGATTTGAATCTCTAACGGCAATACAGCTTCACAGCCGTATACTAGAGAGAATGGTGTAGCTCTCGTAGAGGTTCTCACCGTTGTGCGGTAAGCTCATAGGCATTCACCAAGCCTTTCATCCCAATCACGTCGGCTCTTGGAAACAAATTTCTTGAGATGTTTCACTATGGTTTTGTTGAAGGCTTCTGCAAGACCATTTGCCGGTGGATAATATGCCGTAGATGCGACACTCTGGATTCTGAATTTATCGCAAAACCTCTGGAAACCAAAACTGACGAATTGTGTCCCGTTGTCGTGAACTATTTGCCTCGGGACTCCAAAGCGGTAGATGACATGATGTTTAATGAACTTGATTACATTTGAAGTCTTGACTTCTTTTAACGGGATTGCCTCTACCCACTTGGAGAAATAATCGGTCACGGCCAGAATGAACCGGTGCCCTTTGGAGGTCGGAGGTGAAATTGGTCCCACGATATCCATACCCCGCTCTTCGAATGGCCAGGATGCAGATATGAGATGTAAGTTCCCAGGTGCTTGGTGGATGAAATCCCCATGAATTTGACACGCGCGATAACGTTTAGCGTAGTCGACCGCGTCTGAGAACATTTTTGGCCAATAATAGCCAATTCGACGAAGGAGATCTCCTAATTTAGTTCCGGGTTGGTGAGCCCCGCACATTCCGTCATGAGCTTCTTTGAGGGCTTCTTTTGCTTCCTTCCGAGAGAGGCATCGAAGCAAAATGCCGTCATGGGATTTACGATATAGAATCTGAGAGACTGCATCATAATAGAATCGGAGGGCCTTTCGTTTGATGGCGGCCGCTTCCTTAGGATCGTCGGGCAAAATTCCGTATAGGACGTAGTCAATATATGAAAATCACCAATCTTTAGATTCGAACTCTATGGAGGTTGTACAGACTTCTTCCGTCATTATCTTGTCTAAATTTCCCTCCGTAGGAATCTTAGGGAAGTATAGTCCACGTCCTGCGATGGGGATCGTCGTTTCGATACCTGGCGGTAATGCCAGCGAAGTTGCCAATGAAGCCAAAGCATCAGCGTAAGCGTTCTGGGCCCGTGGGATGTATTCAATAAAGAATCCCTCGAACTTCTTAGCTTGCTTCAGCACTGCAAAGTTGTACGGGATTAGGTCCTCATGACGTACTTCATATTCCCCTCGGACTTGGTTTACAATGAGCTGAGAGTCACCATAAGCCTCAAGATGCTGAATATTAAGTTCTTCAGCAAGTTGCATCCCTAGTAGTAGAGCATTATACTCAGCTACATTGTTGGTACAAGGTTCGATTAGGGAAAATCCTCTTGGAATTACGTGACCGTTAGGAGAGACGAACACCACTCCTACTCCCGCAGTAACCGCTCCGTGAGGGTTTGCTCTAGATGCACCGTCAAAGAATAATTTCCACACTTGTGTAGATTCTTGAGCAACACAAGCTTCGGCGACTTCGTCGGGCAATTCTTCATACAGTTTCGATCTCCCTGGTACCGGATGATCGGCTAAGAAATCTGCCAATGCTTGACCCTTTACTGCTTTTTGGGGCATGAATTGCATGTCGTATTGCGATAAGAGAATGGCCCATTTTGCAAGCCGGCAGTTTAGAGACGATGGTTTCGTCATCAGGACTCTCAAGGGATTCACCTTAGAGATGACGTGAATTGTTTGTCCAACTAGGTAATGTCGCATCTTTTGAACTGCGAATACCAAAGCGAGACATTCTTTTTCGACTGGATTGTACCGGTGTTCGGCTCCCATCATCGTTCTGCTTAAGTAATAGATGGCTTGCTCTTGCCCTTGATCATCGTTTTGAGCAAGTAACGCTCCTAGAGAATGATCCATAGCCCTCACATATAACAAGAATGGTTTTCCTGATATAGGGACCACAAGAACAGGCGGCTGGGTGAGATATTTCTTGATCTCTTCAAAAGCTTTCTGGCATTCTTTATCCCAGACAAAGGACACGTCTTTCTTCATACGCTTTGAAAAAGGTTGGCAGCGCCCCGAGAGATTAGATATGAATCTTCGGATGTATGCTAATCTGCCTTGCAGGCCTCTAAGCTCTTTGAGATTCTTCGGCGGCTGCATGTCTTGGATGGCGCGCACCTTCTCGGGATCCAGAGAAATTCCCTTGGACGTGACAATAAATCCCAGGAATTTTCCACTTGATACTCCGAGAAATGATTTTGTTGGGTTCATCTTCAGCTAATGTGTTCGCATGATTTCGAACATAGTCTTCAAGTCCGCAAGATGATCATCCTTACATTGACTTTTCACTGCTATGTCGTCAACGTAGCACTCTATCTTCTTACGCAGATGTTCGTGGAAGATGGTGTTCATTGCTCATTGATAAGTTGCACCTGCATTCTTCAGGCCGAAGGGCATCACTGTGTAGCAATACACCCCCAGTGGTGTTCTGAATGCGGTATGCTTTTCGTCTTCGGGATACATCTTGATTTGATTGTATCTGGAGAACCCGTCCATGAAAGACATCCTTTCATATCCGCAGGTGTTGTCAATCATGACGTCGGTGATGGGAAGTGGAACCTCGTCTTTTGGACAAGCTGCGTTAAGGTCGCGAAAGTTGATGCATATACGGACCTTACCATTTTTCTTGGGCACTGGAACAATGTTGGCTACCCAGTCCGGGTGTTGTTCCTCTCTGATAAAGCCTGAGTCTATAAGCTTTTTTACATCAGACTCAATTGCTTCCATGATCTCTGGACGAAACCGGCGTTGTTGTTGTTTAACGGGTTTGGCATCCGGATCAATGTTGAGATGATACATGGCCACTTTTTGATCGAGACCCGGCATGTCTTCATAATTCCAAGCAAAGACATCTATATATTCTCGGACGAGAGATATGAGGTCTTCTTTCTCGGATGATGATAGACTTTTTCTTATGAAAATTGGTTTAGGGTCATGTTCATCCCCCATGTTGACCTGGATTACGTTATCTTCAGTGGATGGTTCGCGTTGTTCGAAACGCATATCCCATAAGATGTTAAGACGTTTGATCCATGGGTCATTGGTTGATTCAATCAACTCTTCATCACCCCCTGTATCTTCATCTGGATGACTAGTCAAAACCATATTCACGGTCAGATTTTTAAAGAAAGGTCCGACACTGACATCGGACTCGTATGAAGATGTTCCGGATAAGTGGTTCTATCGCAGATAGTTACTTATTTCATTCTCTGAGACAGAGGGAGGTGTGACAAATCCTAAGCCTCTCCTGGTTTTTTGATAATAATTTGGGGGTTTCCCTTCAGGGGTTAGGGACATTCGAATTGGTGTTCGCCTTCCCTTCCCGAAGTTTAGACCCTGTTTTTCGTCAAAGTCATAGCCCAGTTGTTTCATTAGCCAGAGGGAGTTGGGTTCGTGATAATGGAATTGAGAAACTCCATCATCTTCCTTCGAACTTCCTCGTCTGAGCTGTTCAGGTTTGACTTTACCAAAACAGATCGGCTTCTGCCTTTTCCTTTTGGATGAAACTTTGAAGAAAGCCTTCTGTGCATCTTCTATTTCTTCATCTGAAACGAAGGATGACTCGATTGGCAACGTGAGTGATGCCTCTGCGCACAGTACGTGCCATGGGTTGGTACCTGCATTAGGATCATTCTCTATTTGTTCATTTTTAGAGGACACATCAGACAAGTACGCTAAAATAAAATCTTCATTAATGCACCATTCACCCCCACTCGGTATATTATTATCACTCTCACTCGGACCCATTACATCAAAGTTTAACTCCCATGGACAATCTTCTTCAGGATCTGGTTCGATATCAGCTTCATTGCCGCTATCCCCATCTTCTTTCTCCTGGGATTCGAGGTAAAAGACGAAGTCGGTATGAAAGTTTTCAACTCCTCTGAAAGGATACTTCTCCGCAATCAGGGTTCGAACCTCTCCTTCATCATTGGCATATTTCATGACCTGATGTAGAGTAGATGGGACAATGTGGTTTGCATGTATCCATGGTCGTCTTAACAAAAGATTGTAGGACGTGCCCGCATCTATTATGTAACAGGTCACCTCAGACTTGAGGTCTCCGATTTGACACCTGAGTTTGATCTTCCCTAGGGGCCGAGTGCTGTTTGCGTTGAACCCGAAGATGGTTGTCTGGGTGGTGTTCAGCTGATGTATAGGGATTCCTAAGACCTGCATGACCCTGTAAGGCATGATGCTGAGCGCTGAGCCTGGGTCAACTTGTACACGGATAATTTCCGACGACCTAATATATCCCGTGTAGTACAGAGGTCTGTCGTGCTTGTGTTTAACCTGCATATCTTCTTGAGTAAAAGATATGCAAGGTAAGCTTCTTGCTGCTTGTAGACATTGCCAACAAGTTTGTTCTTCAGAAGCTTCGGGAATTAGAGTGACTTGGGTGATGAAGCTTTCCGTGTTCTTTAATGCTTCAATTAGAGCTTCCTTAGTAGTTTTGGACAACCTCAGGAGCTCATATAGGGTGATTCTGGCCGGGATGTTGGCCAACTGTGCCATAACATTGAACTGGAAGGGAGCACTTGACTCTCCGAGTTCCTGGTGAAGATTTTTGTTGAACCGGACCTCTTTTTGCTTTCCCTTATCAGCCGGCTTTTTCGGTACAGAACCCCCAGCGTCTTGGGGCTGTTCTTCAGCTTCTTGAGGATTCTGATTGTAGTCTCTCAAGTAAATCTTTCCTGACCGAGTGCCAGGGTTGTCTCCTGGGTATGCTGCCAGGACAATCCTCTCTTCTTCCGAATCAGTGAGAGGTTTAAGGTGATCATCATTTTCAGTAACGGAGGGGCTAATCATGTTGAAAGGCTTAGCCTTGCCTCCTTTCTTTTTGGACGAGGTGTTCATCCACTGTTGGTCTCTCACTAGATCAGGGTGGACCCACATGATTTCTCCCTTTGGGATAGTGAGGGGTATCAATCCCTTGTCTTTCTGACTATACAAGTCAGCATTCTTCAAGTGCATCTCTCCCTTATGAATGGGAACGATGCCATTTGTAGTGGTCACCGGTGGGAATTCGCCGAATTGGACCGCTATCAAGTTGGTAGACACGGTCTTCTGCTCGGGCTTTAGAGTGAGCACATTTGCATTTACCAGATTTTGCAGAATGTCTTTGAAGACGTAACATTTTCTGGTAGGGTGACCCAGGAACCTGTGATATCGGCAATAGTTGGGATCATCAACTTTTTCTGCCTCATCCGGTTTCCTGATTTCGGGAAGCTGCAGTTTGTTATTCTTCCGAAGTAGTTGGAACAAGGTGTCCACATGCTCTTCTTTGAACGAATACTGCTTTGGCGCTCTCTGTTGATTTGGCGCCTTGCCTTGCTTAGTAGGTGGTGGCACTCGCGTGTAATCAGCTGCTAAAGTTTCTTTTCCCTTAGACCGCTGGGCGTTGTGTTGATTGCGTTGTTGCTGCGGCTTGGGTTGTGGCTCCTCTTCAGCTTTAACTCGTGCCACTATCTCTTTAGCTTGTTCTCCTTGCGACACTAACTGTCTCCAGGAGTGACACTCCGCTACCCCCATCTGGGCAAGGAGCTGAGTCTGCAGGTTGTGCCTGCAAGTTTTAACTAGGGTTGATTGGGTCATACCTGAGGGGCATCGCAATGCCATGCTGCGAAATCTCTCCACGTAAGCCTTAATAGACTCTCCCTTCTTCTGTTTGGTGGCGAGAAGAGTCGGGACCAAGACTTCTGTATCATCTTTGAAAAACCTGGCCAGGAATAGCCTTTCTAAGTCTATCCATTTCTGGATAGACCCAGCAGGCAATTTCATGAACCATTCAAAGGCAACTCCTTTAAGAGTGCTGATGAACAAGCGGGTTAAGATAGCGTCATTTGCTACCACATCTCCAGTCTGGGATTTGAAGTAGTAAATGTGTTGATTCGGCGATCCTGTGCCATCAAACGGTTACAAGGTAGGGGCCTTAAACTTTGGTGGGTAAGGGGCTGTATCCCATTCCGCAGGGTAAGGTCGTATCACCCCTTCTTCGCGAAGCTCGCTTCTGTTGGCCATTGCGTTGAGGCGGGCTTCTAGCTCATCCACTTTGGTGGACTGAGGGTGTAATTCTCTTTCTGTCTCCTTCTCGTTTTCAGAGGAGGATTCTAGGTTGTGAGTTTCGCGATCTGAATGTTCAGTCGCTTTTTGTTTTCCCTTCGATGTGGTTCTTCGGGAAGATTCAGGTCTTTGGCCTTTTTCAGCAAGGAGCTGGGCCAACATATCCTTTACTTGGAGAAGTGTCTCCTGTTGCGCTTGGAGCATGACGTGGTGTTCGTCAACTCTCTTAGCTAAGTCTTCATGATTCCCTGTTGTGTAAACAGAGACTTCACGAGCTACAACAGAGCTGGAAGATTGGGATTCGGCTATTGCCAAATGTTCCTCGTTAGAAGCGATCCCCTTGGCTAACCTCTGGTAGTTAACCACGCGAATAGCTCCTGTATGAGTTAGGGTGTGTTGGTACACCCCTTCAAACTCTTCGCACCTTTTCCGAACAGTCGGGGAATGACTCCTTTGTGATTCTTCAGAACTGGGATCAAGAGCCTTCCCTCTACCTATCACATTTATAGTGACTTCGGGGTATTCAGTCTCGGTCGTCTTCTTTCTGTATCGGCGTTGTCGTTTGGCAGGCCTGACAACGTTCGTCAACCTGTCGAATATAGACTGCCGAGGTACAGATGTGCAGCAATGGCACTCCGAAAGGACCGCCGAGATAAGCCTCTCACATTGGCATGAGTGAGCTGCTTGTACTATTGGTTTTCCTCTTGACAATAATTCCCGCAGATCAGGAACTTGGGAGGAAACTTTCCCCGGGTGTGGAGGCGGAGATGGAACCCCCTGCCCTTGGGTGGATGAAATTGGTTCTTGCCGAACGTGGATTTTGAAACCACGCTGGTTTTTCTAAACTTGGCGGACCTCTTGATGATCGCGTTCTTGAAGAGCAACGCGAGGGTCGCGTTCCTGAAGGGTAACGCGAGGGTCGCATTTGGATTTATAAACGTTAGGCCGAGGCCTACGTTTAAATGATGAAACAGACCCGCGAGGGTCATGTTTTGTTTGAACGCTCCCCTGAGGGTCGCGTTTATTTGGTGAAACAGACCCGCGAGGGCCATGTTTTGGTTGAGCGCACCCCTGAGGGTCGCGCTTGTCTTTGGCAGCTTCCTTCTGAGGGCTGCGTTTTGAAGAAACAACGCGCCATTCAGGGTTGCGTTTTAGCTGTATCAGCCGAGGCTCGTAGTTGGGCTCATTACCACGAAGCGAACGTTCTGCCTTAGGAACGCTAGGCTCGGGTAAAATTTCAGAAACGCGACCTTCGCGTTGAGCCAACATTCGGCTTTCATGTAAGTGTGCTCGTCGTATGGATCTTCTCCATCGGCGAGCGGCCTTTTTTCTTGGCTTGTTTCAAAGCCTTAATAGCAGCGTCATTGACGTTTATGGAGTTCATCTCCTCTATAGGCCGTTTATGGCCTGAGGCACGTCGTGCTGACGCGGATGTGGGATCTTCAACCAGCAGAGCCAGTTTGAGTTCCTGGCCGAAGGAGAGGGCTTTCTTCGGAGCTTCCACAACAGAGTCGATCTCCTTAGAGATCTTGCGGACATCGCGCTTAGCCTTAGGGCTCAGCGATCCAGAGGATAGGGCTTCCTCATACTTTGCTTGATCAAACTCTACGACGAGAGTTTCTACAGTCGTTCCCATGAGGTGGACGTCGGACTGCGCCACCACTTCTTCATTGGAAAAGCTTGTCCCCAGCGGAGTCGCCATCTTTTGTATGTAGGAAAATTGCAATGCAAAGAACAAAAGAAAATTGAATTAAATTCCTTTAATTCCGATTACAACTCGAATACAAAAGAGAAGAAAACGAATTTGGTTTTCTCCTTTGTTTAAAACTGGGTTTTTCACGGTAGCGATGGAGTGCCTCCTTCGATTGTTCACGTCGAAATTGCTCTCTGTTGACGATCTGACCATCTCTTATCTCGTGGGAACGATGAACTTCTGTGAGAAGTTTTATACGTAACTCTTTAACAAGTTTAAGAACTCTGAACGAGTTAAAACTCTGTAGATAGAGTTGTTAGAACCAAAAATTCGGTTAATGACCAAGCAGATCTTCTATTGTTGAAGAATCCTCTCAGATTTGATCTTCTGAGCTTGATTCAAAAATCTTATCTCCAAGGATTTTGCTATTACTGCTGTTGAATCACCAAACCCGAGTGGTTGAGATCCTCCAGAATTCGCCCTTGCTGCTCTTCCGTTTAGATTCTAGAAATCCAATCTCCAAAATCCAACCCTTGATTCGTTGGGTTCGTTGAGTTTTTATAGGGGGATAAGAGGTTGTAACTGCCCTCTAAATCCGCTCCTACGTGGGCGTGATTTCCTCAGATCGTGGAGAAACAGTTCTGAAACCGTTCAACTCATATTTGAATGAGTCAAACGCCCACCTTGGAGTTCAGGATCCTAACCTCGCGTCATAGAATTGAGACGCGAGGTTGGGTGTTGGCTGAACACCAACGAACGCGAGGTTAGGTGTTGGCTGAACACCAACGAACGCGAGGGTCGCTCATGTTTGATTTGTTGTAGCTTGGAAACGCTGAGGTCGTGTGCACTTCTAGAATTGTAACGCGGGGATGACTTCCGCGTTTGAGAAGAAGTTTGTTGACTTGTAACCTCTTCTGTAAAGTGTTGCAAGGACCGTCGTTCAGTAATCCTCGCTTTAGCTGTTATGAGGTGTGAAAGTCGTTAGATCGTAACTTTCACTGTTGATTGTGAAGACTGCTGAATAGAGTTTTCATCAGCTGTCGGAAGCATCGTTGAATTGTAACCCTTCTCGATCTGTGTGAAAAGCCCTCCATTCGCAACCTTCGAAAGCTATCTGATTGTAGCTTTCAATGTTGGAACTTGACGGGAATCAATCATTCATAGTGACTTTTAGACGAATATTTGCCCACAGCTCTCAACCAAGCAACTCACCAACTAAGTCCAACCTTTTATTTCTAAAATCATTACACTGCTCATCAGCATCTCTAATAGTTGCTAATATAATATCGGTCATGTTGTTGTCGCAACCATCAAGATCAATCATCTCAAACATGAGGTCGTGTTTGTAGCGATTATAATACTGCGGATGTAATGATTTAGAAATCTCTTCTGTTTCGATCGTAAGGATGAATTCTGCTTCTCGATTTGAAGGAACCATTGCCTTGTAATCTCGTAGGGATCAGCTATCTATTGTGATTTTTAGACAGCCTACACAAACTTTAGACGTTTACAACGAAAACAAAAATTAGTCTTTTTATAAGACTTTTACACAATGAATACAAAATTATAATTCTCTTCAAACAGCGCAGAGATCGTTTATCGGTCTTCTGCTTGCATAGGATCTTGGCCTGTGACGGGGATGTTGATATCTGTGGACCACCGTCGATCAGATCTGATTGCTGAAAAATTGGGCAGAGCTTCGTCTATCCGTGAAGGGATCGAGAAATCATAGCTCTTATCTCGGCGAAGCGAGATAATCACTCTTCTTAAGATTACCGTAACGGGATAATCTAAAGGAACGAACATGGGTGATGCAGATCTGATGAGTTCCTCTTCTTTATGCTGACGAACTCGATCCAATCTCTCCTCCTCCTCTCTGAAACTTGTGGATCTTCACTCCTCAATTCGGCAGGGCTTCACCAATTCTCTAAAATTCCAGATCCAGAAAAATGAAGGCCCTAGGGCTGTATTTATAGGCTCCAGGAAGTTCGAGTGGAGACACCCTTGTTCGGGTGGAGACACCCTTGTTCGGGTGGAGATACCCTTGCCCGGGTGGAGACACCTTTGTTCGGGTGGAGACACCCTTGCCCGGGTGGAGACACCCTTGTCCGGGTGGAGACACCCTTGCCCGGGTGGAGACACTTTTGTTCGGGTGGAGACACCTTTGCCCGGGTGGAGACACCCTTACCCGGGTGGAGACACCCTTGCCGGGGTGGAGACACCTTTGCCCGGGTGGAGACACCCTTGGGTGTCTCAGCTTAGGCTGAAACAGTCCATTTTGCGCACTTGTCCATTTCCTCCGTAACTTCTTCAGCTGAACTCGCTTTTGAGTGATTCAAAGTGCGTTGGAAAGCCGACGAGGAGTTCTATGAGCTCCAATGATTGGATCGTCTGTAGAATAAATGAGACATGAGGGTCATTGCGCCTTTTGTAAATGTTGCGGGGCTCCCGATCAGTCCGTATCCTCATTATTCCAAAACTCCGTTGCTTCATGTAGTCCATCGATTCACTTCAATCATTCGTCGACGTTGATTAAGCTTCTACGACTTGGATAGTGATGTTAGCACTGAGCCGTTCGTGGAGACCTATGGGCAATTTTCGATGCCTACAGGTGTTATCAATTGTTCCTTTTGAAAAACCATTTTCAACAAGAAAACTAAAGAGGCGAGCATATCAAGCTCTAGGAGCTTGTTTCAACCCATATAAAGCTTTTTGAACCCGGTAAACAAGATTAGGAAAAACATGATCAATAAAATCGGGGGGTTGCTCAACATATACTTCCTCTTCTATAAAACCATTTAAGAAGGCACTTTTAACATCCATTTGAAATAATTTGAAGTTTTTGAAGCTAGTAAATGCCAAAAACATCCTAATAGATTCTAACCTTGCAACCGGTGCAAAGGTTTCATCATAGTCTATGCCCTCCTCTTGATTGTATACTTGGGCAACCAAACGAGCTTTATTTCTAGTAACAATGCCATGTTCATCAAGTTTGTTTCTAAAAACCCATTTAGTACCAATTATACTAGCATTGTTAGGTCTAGGAACTAATTTCCAAACATCATTTCTTGTAAAGTTGTTTAGTTCTTCATGCATAGCCAAAACCCAAAATTCATCATTTAAAGCACCATTAATCTTTTTAGGTTTTAGTTGAGATAGGAATGCAACATTACCACACTCACTCAAGGCTTTTGAGCGAGTAACAACTCCTTTAGAAGGGCTCCCAATTATTTGTTCCTTTGGATGGTTTGATGTGAATTTCTAAGCTTTAGGAAGTTCAACTTGTTCATGAGCATTGGAGCTATCCACATCCTTTTGAGCTTCTATAGAGTGAGTATTATTGATTTGTAAAAAGTCCAATCCTCCCTCAACATCATCATCATCATCTTTCCTAGGTAAAACAACTTGAGAGCCAACAATAGTCTCATCAAAAGTAACGTTTATAGATTCTTCGACAACGAGACTTCGTTTATTGAAGACCCTATAAGCCTTACTTCAATGAGCATAACCCAAGAAAATGCCAACATCAATTTTAAAATCAAATTTGTCATGATGATCTTTTGTATTTAAAATAAAACATTTGCAACCAAAGATACGAAAATAACCAATAAAAGGAGTTTTTCCTTAATAAAGTTCATAAGGAGTTTTCTTAAGCTTTGGTCTAATCAAAACACGATTTAAAACATGGCAAGCCGTATTGACGGCTTCCACCCAAAAATATTTTGGCAAATCAAAAGAATTTAGCATAGTACGTGTCATCTCTTGTATGGTGCGATTTTTTCGTTCAACAACACCATTTTGTTGTGGTGTTCTAGGAGCGGAAAACATGTGAGTTATACCATGATGAGCACAAAATTCATAGAAGTAATCATTTTGGAATTCACCTCCATGATCACTTCTAATTTTCACAACTTTCCAATCTTTTTCATTTTTAATTCTTTTAACATGATTAGAAAATTCTTCAAAACAATCATTTTTATTTGCAAGAAATATTGTCCATGTAAAACGCGAAAAATCATTAATAATCACTAAAACATAGTGTTTTCCTCCAAGAGAGGTGACACGCATAGGACTAAACAAATCAAGATGAAGTAATTGCAAAGGTTTAGAAGTTGATACATCATTGATGGATTTGAAAGAGGATTTAGTTTGTTTACCTTTGGCACAATCCTCACATGTGCTATCTTTGATAAAGTACAAATTTGGTAACCCTTTTACAATATTTCTCTTAGACAACTTTGATATCAAATCCATATTTGCATGTCCAAGTCTCTTATGATAAAATCCAAGGGTTTTCATCAATTGCCGCAAAGCACTTCACATCTTGATTCACTAGTTCATTCATCTCAAAAATATATACATTAGATTTGCGATTAGCAATAAAAACAATTTTTCCATTCATACTAATGATGCATTTATCCGGTTTAAATGAAATATCAAAACCTTTATCACTTAATTGGCTAATGCTAAGAAGATTGTGATTCAAACCATTTACCAAATAAACATCTTCAATAACAGGTGAGGATTGCTTACCAATAGAACCAACACCAATGATTTTACCTTTCTCACCACCATCGAAGGAGACGCTACCTCCTTTAATCCTTGATAGGGTTGCAAATAACTCTTTGTTGCCCATCATGTGATGTGAACAACCACTATCAAGGTACCACATCTCCTTACGTCGTTGCCGTGATGTTCCCTACAAGAGATGAAGATGAAGATGTAGTAGCTTTAGGTACCCAAGTCTTAGGTCCTTGGTGGTTAGTAGTCTTGGTAACTTTGGGTACCCATGTCAATCCATAAAATTCAAAGTTATCTTTAATTCTACAATGAGTAGAAATATGACCATGTTTCATGCAATATGTGCACACAAAATTTCTTTTGTATGTATGAGCACGAGAACCATGAAACCTATTTCTACCATGGTGATGATGGTTAGCATAAGCATAAGTGGGTCTAATCCTACCACTCTTAATTTCAAGTCTCTCAATGTTAGATCTTAATTGTTTGTTTTCAAAATCAAGATCTCCAAGCAATTCATCTTTTAATGCAAGAGAGGTTTGTAATTGTTCGAGCTTAATATCACAAGAGGCATGCAACTTTTTAAAAGAAGAAAATTCTTTTGACATTCTTTTAAATTCAAAGTTCAATTCTTCTAGAGCGGTAGCTAGATCACATTGCATGTAAAATGATTCACTCTCGGTGTCGGATATTACCTCATGATCAAGAGCCATGAAGCAAACGTTGGGATCATGAAGAGCAAGTTTAGCTCCATCTTCATTGCTATCCGAGTCGCTTGGTTCGGATTCCTCCCATCCAGCATACATGGCCTTCTTCTTCTTGTATTTCATGTACTTCTCCTTGAGCCTCGGGCAATTCTTAGCGATATGGCCCGGTTCATTGCATTCAAAGCATTTTCCTATACGAGAAGAAAATTTGTTGTTAGATCGTGGGTTAAATTTCTTGTTCATTTTTATAAGTCTAGAAATTCTTCTAGAGAGATGAGCCACTTCTCTAGAAAAATCAACTTCACTATCCGATGACGGAGAGGAGTAATCAATAGCTCCTTTGAGAGCTATGGTCTTCAATTATGGTGATGGCTCCTCAACTTCTCGTGAGGGCACTTCCTCTTTCTCCTTTCCCTTGAGCTTCTTCTCATGGACCTTGAGCTTTCCGATGAGCCCATCAAGAGGTAAAGTGGTAAGGTCATGAGCTTCTTCTATTATCGTTGCCTTGGGTTCCCACATCGGAGTCAATGAACGAAGAATCTTGTAGTTCGTCTCTTGAATAGTCAATTTCTTGTCAAGACCATGCAATTCATTGATAATGTTAGTGAAGCGAGAAAACATAGCATCAATTGATTCATTTGGAAGCATTTGAAATAACTCATATTCATGCATAAGTCAACTAATCTTGGATTCTTTAACTTGTGGGGTTCCTTCATGTGTGATACACAATTTCACCCATATTTCGTATGCGGTTGCACACGTTGAAACTTTATTGTATTCATTTAGGGAAAGACCACAAATCAAGGCGTTCATAGCCTTAGCATTGAGATTAGCTTGGTGCCTCTCTCCATCGGTAATAGTCCCAACTTTGGACTTCTCTACGTATTTTTTCTCTATGAGTTCTAGGATATCAAGGTCAATGCAACGAAGGTAAATTTTCATCCTAGCCTTCCAATAAGCAAAGTTACTACCGATGAAGAGTGGTGGTCTAGTGGTGGATTGTCCCTCTAGCATATGCACATTCATTGAAGCCTCCATTAGATCTTTTCTCTAAGGTGATTAAACCAAAACTAATATAGAGACCAAGCTCTGATACTAATTGTTGGACCCTAGAGGGGGGGTGATTAGGGTCAAGAGACTATAAAAGTGCAATAAAAATAAGATAAGCAAACCACAGAAATTTGATGCAAACAAAATAGAGGAGATAGGGTTAGGAATTGTTATCCTGTGACATGCGATATGTTAACGAGGTTCGGTCCGCTGACCTACGTCTCCGCTCCCCACTCTCGAGGAGAAATCCACTACACAATCCGGTTTGGAAGCCGGAACTTCGTCTACACAGCGATCCCCTCATGATCTCACACTACACAGATGGATCTACATAAGATCACACTCCCACACAGTTGATCTACACAAGATCACTCTCTCAAGACAGTAGAAATGGTGCAAGACTCTCTCTTTACAACGTCCCTATGGCAAAGAGAAAGAACACACTAAAGCTGGGAAGTGAACACACAAAAACACAGAAGAAACATGTTTGAAATTGAAACTCAGTAAAACAGCATCTCTGGTTTTTGTAAAAGCTGGGACACTGAGGAAGAAGAAGAGATAGGGTTTAAATAGAAGAAACAGCTGTTTTAAACCCATCCCTTAATCCCCCAAAATCTGGAACAGAAACATCGCTGAGATCTGTACTGAGCGGCGCCGCAAAAGGACACATTTTACCGTTTGAAAAAATACGACGGTCGACCGGCGGAAATTTCGATCGACCGACAGAAATATTCGGTCGACCGACGAAAATTTCGATCGACCGCTATCCAGCTCAAAAATGAGAAAAACAAGCAGAGACTTATCCGGTCGACCGGTGCGGTCGACCGAAGGAAGCTCTCGGTCGACCACAGCGGTCGACCGAAGGAAGCTCTCGGTCGACCACGACGGTCGACCGACGAACTCTCTGCAGCCCAGTGAGGAATGAACATAGGTGCGGTCGACCGGTGCTGTCGACCGCATTCTGATACATCTCGAAACATTGTTTTTGGCTCAACTAAAATATTTGGAAAATATTTATTTGACCTCTGAAAATTATGAAACTTTGTAAAACGTTTTTAATGCTAAAAACAAACTGTTTGGAAAAGGAATTTTGTAGATAGGTCCTCATACTTTTGAAAGATAGTATTTTGTGAAAAACGCTTAAAAACATAAGTATGAAAACGTGTGTGTGATATCCCAATAGCTTCAAGTGACGTCAATAACTCTTTGCCTACATTCTAGCACTAGAGAGAAAAATAAAAGATAGCTAATATCCTCATATAGAATGCAATGCTTGAGTCTTGATATAGCTTGAATTTGATGAAGCTTCTATTTAAATTTGTTGTTCTTGAAATAACGTTGCTTCATCACTATGCCTCCTCCTCCTTTGGATATCTTCGTTGAGCGCATATTCCTTCCAATCCTCCATAAATGGCACTAATAAGCTTGATAAATGAGTTCACTACATTTGCACTCAAATAGCCATTAGTACCGATAATGGTGGTTGTAAAACATCATCAAAACATAAGGGCTAACAAATATAAACAAGGGAAACATCTTGCCTCTCTACATGATCGCGTAAGAAATAAGGTGCACATCAATATGTTTGGCTCTAGAGTGCAAAACAGAATTTTTTGAAATATTTATAGCACTAGTGTTATCATAAAATATTTTTATATTTTGAAAATTCAAATCATAGTCAACTAAACTTTGTTTCATCCATAAAACTTGGGCACAACATAAGCCGGCGGTAATGTATTCTGCTTCCATAGTGGACAATACAACTCAATTTTGTTTCTTGGAAGCCTAAGAGACAAGAGAATTTCCCAAGAATTGGCATGTATCACTCGTACTCTTACGATCTACCTTACATTCGGCAAAGTCGGCATCGAAAAAAATCATAAAGATCAAAAGAGGTGCTTTTTGGGTAATATAAACTAAGATCATTTTTTTCATGAACATATTTAATAATTCTTTTAACCGCAATTAAATGAGTGTTTTAGGAGAAGCTTGAAAATGTGCACATGCACACACACTAAACATAATATCGGGTCTACTAACGGTGAGATAAAGAAGACTACCTATTATGCCTCGGTATAGTTTTTGGTCTACATCCTCACCACTATCACCCGTATCAAGCTTGACACTTGTACTCATGGGAGTTGATGCATGCTTAGAATTCTCCAATTTGAATTTCTTCACTAATTCTCTAGCATACTTACTTTGAGAAATGAATATCTCATCCTTAGTTTGCTTGACTTGGAGCCCGAGAAAGAATGTGAGCTCTCACTTCAGGCTCATCTCAAAATGATCTTGCATAACTTTAGAAAAATCTTTGCATAGAGATTCATTAGTAGCACCAAAAATGATATCATCAACATATATTTGAACTAAAATAAAATTATTTTTCCTTTTTCTCACAAAAATAGTATTATCAAGTTTCTCTTTTGAAAAACTATTTTCAAGAAGAAAACTAGAGAGGCGAGCATACCAAGCTCTAGGAGCTTGTTTCAACCCATATTAAGCTTTTTGAACCCGGTAAACATGATTAGGAAATGAATGATCCATAAAACCGGGGGGTTGCTCAACATATACTTCCTCTTCTATAAAACTATTTAAAAAGACACTTTTAACATCCATTTAGAATAATTTAAAATTCTTAAAACTTGCAAATGCCAAAAACATCCTAATAGATTCTAACCTTATAACCGGTACAAAAGTTTCATCATAGTCTATACCCTCCTCTTGATTGTATCCTTGGGCAACCAAATGAGTTTTATTTCTTGTTACAATGCCATATTCATCAAGTTTGCTTCTAAAAACCCATTTTGTTCCAATTACACTAGCATTATTAGGTCTAGGAACTAGTTTCCAAATATTATTTATTTAAAAATTGTTTAGTTCATCATGAATAGCTAAAACCCAAAACTCATCTTTTAAAGTATCATTAATCTTTTTAGGCTCTAATTGAGATAAGAAGGCAACATTACCACACTCACTCAAAGCTTTTGAGTGAGTTAGAACCCCTCGTAAAGGATTCCCTATTATTTGCTCATTTGGATGATTTGGTACAAATTTCCATGCTTTGGAGAGTTCTTCTTGCTCTTGCACTAGAATGTTGTTGCTTTCTCCATCCTTTTGAGAATCTATTGAGGGTGTTTCATTTAGTTGCAAGAATTCTAATCCTCCCTCAACATCATCATCATCTTTCCTAGGTAAACCAACTTGTAAACTAATATTAGTCTCATCAAAAGTAACGTTTATAGATTCTTCAACAATAAGAGTTCGTTTGTTGAAGACCCTATAAGCCTTACTTCGAGGTGCATATCTTAGGAAAATACCAATATCAATTTTAGAATTAAATTTATCACGGTGATCTTTTGTATTTAAAATAAAGCATTTACAACCAAAGATACGAAAATATCCAATAAAAGGGGTTTTGTCATAAAATAGTTCATAAGGAGTTTTCTTAAGCTTTGGTCTAATCAAAACACGATTCAAAACATGGCAAGCCATATTGATGGCTTCCGCCTAAAAATAATTAGGCAAGTCAAAAGAGTTTAACATAGTTCGTGCCATCTCTTGTATGGTGCGATTTTTCCGTTCAACAACACCATTTTGTTGTGATGTTCTTGGAGTGGAAAACATATGAGATATACCACGATGTGCACAAAAATCATTGAAAAAATTATTTTGAAATTCACCACCATAATCACTTCTAATTTTAATAACTTTCAACTCTTTTTCAATTTCAATTCTTTTGACATGATTCGAAAATTCTTTAAAACATTCATCTTTACTACCAAGAAAGATTGTCCATGTAAAACGAGAGAAATCATTAATGATAACAAAAACATAGTGTTTGCCTTCTAGAGAGGTAACACGCATAGGACCAAATAAATCAAGATGAAGTAATTGCAAGGGTTTAGAAGTTGATACATTATTTATGGATTTGAAGGTAGACTTAGTTTGTTTACCTTTAGCACAATCTTCACAAATGGTAACTTTGATGAAATGCAAGTTTGATAACCCTTTTACAAGATTCCTCTTGGATAATTTGGATATCAACTCCATGTTGGCGTGTCCAAGCCTCTTATGCCAAATCCAAGGGTTTTCATCAACCGCCGCAAGGCATTTAACATCTTGATCTACTAGCTCATTCATCTCAAAAATGTATATGTTAGATTTTCTATTAGCAACAAAAATAGTTTTTCCATTTGAGCTAACAATGCACTTATCTGGTTTAAACAAAATATTAAAACCTTTGTCACTTAATTGACTAATGCTAAAAAGATTATGATTCAACCCATTAACCAAATAAACATCTTCTATTACGAGAGAAGGTGTCTTACCAATACATCAAATACCTATGGTTTTACCTTTCTCACCGCCACCTAAGGAGATGCTACCTCCTTCAATCTTTGATAGGGTTACAAATAGTTCTTTGTTTCTCGTCATATGGTGTGAGCAACCACTATCAAGGTACCACATTTCTCTATGTCGTGTTCAAGATGTTCCCTACAAGAGATGAAGGTATAGTAACTTTAGGTATCCAAATCTTAGGTCCTTGGTGGTTAGTAAACTTGGTACCTTTCGGTACCCATGTCATTCCATAAAAATCATGATTATCTTTAATCCTACAATGAGTGGAGATATGACCATGTTTCATGCAATATGTGCACACAAAATTTCTCTTGTGTGTGAGAGCATAAGATCTATGAAATCTATTTCTCTCATGGTGATGATGATTAGCATAAGCATGAGTAGGTCTAATTCTACCACATTCAATTTCAAGTATTTCAATCTTAGATCTTAATTGTTTGTTTTTAAAATCAAGATCCCCTAGCAATTCATCTTTTAAAGAGATGTTTGTAGTTGTTCAAGTTTGGAATCACAAGAAGCATGCAATTTTTTAAGGGAAGAATATTCTTTTGACATCCTTTTAAACTCAATGTTTAATTCTTCTAAAGCGGTTGCTAGATCACATTGCATATTAAAGGATTCACTTTCGGTATCGAAAACTTCCTCCTTTTCATAAGCCGTGAAACAAATGTTAGGATCATGAAGAGCAATCTTTGCTCCTTCTTCATTGTTATCCAAATCAGTTGGTTCGGATTCCTCCCATCCGGCATACATGGCTTTCTTCTTCTTGTACTTCAAGTATTTCTCCTTGAGCTTGGGGAAATCTTTGGCGATATGACCCGGTTCATTGCATTCAAAACATTTTCCTATACGTGAAGAAAATTTGTTGTTAGATCGAGGATTAAACTTCTTATTCATTTTAATGAGTCTCGATATTCTTTTAGAGAGGTGAGCCACTTCTCTAGAAAAATTAATTTCACTATCCAATGATGATGAGGAGTTATCACTAGCTCCCTTGAGAGCTATAGTCTTCATTTTCGGTGATGGTTCCTCAACTTCCCGTAGGGGGACTTCCTCTTTCTCCTTTCCCTTAAGCTTCTTCTCATGAACCTTAAGCTTGCCGATGAGGCCATCGAGAGCTAGAGTAGTAAGATCGTAAGCTTCCTCTATGGCCGTAGATTTGGGCTCCCACTCCGACGTCAATGAACGAAGGATCTTGTAGTTCATTAATTTCTTATCAAGACCATGTAATTCATTAATTATGTTAGTGAAGCGAGAAAACATAACATCAATGGATTCATTAGGAAGCATTTTAAACAACTCATAGTCATGTATAAGCCCACTAATCTTAGATTCCTTAACTTAGGGGTTCCTTCATGCGTAATACATAATTTCACCTAAATTTCGTATGTAGTTGCACACGTAGAAACCCTATTATACTCATTGGCGGAAAGACCGCAAATTAAGGCATTCATGCCCTTTGCATTGGGATTAGCTTGGTGCCTTTCTCCATCGGCCATGTTACTAATCTTGAACTTTTCTACATATTTCTTCTCTATGAGTTCTAAAATATCAAGATCAATACAACGAAGGTAAATCCTAATTCTATTCTTCCAATAAGCAAAATTGCTACCGGTGAAGAGTGGGCGTCTAGTGGTGGATTGTCCCTCAAGCATGTGCACATTCAATGAAGCCTCCATATGATCTTTTCTCTAAGGTGGTTAGAACAAAAACTAATATAAAGACCAAGCTCTGATACCAATTGTTGGACCCTAAGAGGGGTTAGTTAGGGTCTTAAGGCAATAATTATGCAATAAAAAATGAGACAAACAATACACCACAAAATGAACAACCAAAGTAAATGAGATAAAATTAGAAATCGTTATCCAAGTGACGCGCTATATGTTAACGAGGTTCGGCCCGCTGACCTACGTCCCCGCTCCCCACTCTCGAGGAGAATCCACTACACAACCCGGTTTGGAAGCCCGAACTTCTTCTACACAACGATCTCCACAAGATCTCACAACGACACAGTTGATCAACATAAGATCTCACTCCCACACAGTTGATCTCCACAAGATCAAGCTTACAACAGTAGTAAATGGTGTAAAATATCTCTTTACAGTATCCTTATGGCAAGGAGAAAGATTACATTGAAGCTTGGGATGTGAACTTGAAAAATAGAGAAAACGGGTTTGAAAGTTTGAGGCTCTTTTGAAAACAGTAAAACAAGACAACAGGATTTTTTAATAGATAAGAGCACTTAGGAGAAGAGGGGTAGAGGGGTTTAAATAGGAGGAAACACAGCTGCAAAAGCCCATACCCAAATCCCACACAATTCCGTAAAAAATCATTTCAAAAAACTATACCAAAAACGTCCGTTGGGGTGAACGGCGGTTGACCGTGAAATTCTCGCAGTCAACCGCGAGCCACTTTCGAATCTGAGAAAAAATCCAGAGACTTTTACGGTCGACCGTGGCGGTCGACCATGGAAATTTTCTGATTGACCGTCGACCGTCACGATCGACCGTGAAAGTTTCTACTGCCCACTCAGAGAAAAACATAGGCGCGGTCGACCGCAAACTGACACAAAAGATATCTGCTTTAAAACCTATTTTTGAATCTTTAAAAATCTGTAAAAATACTAAAATAACTTCTAAAAATTATGTAACTTTGTAGATTATTTTTAATACTAAAAACAAACTATTTAGAAAAGTAATTTTGTGAATAGGTCCTCATACTTGTGAAAAATAATATTTTGTCAAAACGCTTAAAAATATAAGTATGAAAACGTGTGTGTGATATCCCAATAGCTTCAAATAAAATCTAAACTACTTGCCTATATTCTAGCACTAGAGAGAAAATAAAAACTAGCTAATATCCTCACATAGAAATATATTTCTTTGAGTCTTGATATAGCTTTGAGTTGATGAAGCTTTCACTTGTATATGTTGTTCTTGATTAACATTTGCTTCATCACTATGCCTCCTCCTCCTTTGGGTATCATCATTGTAGCTCATATTTTATCCAATCCTCCGTAAGTGGTACTAACAAGCTTGATATATATATTAACTACAATATCACTCAACAAACAATTAGTACCGATAATGGTGGTTGTAAATCTTCATGAGTTTCGAGAATGGTTGACACCTGTCAGACAAGTTAGAAATGACCCTACTGATGTAAGCTAGATGCCCCTACAGACCGTGAAGTTCTTTAAGATTTCTAGGAGGCAGAAGTTCTTGAATGGCTTTGACTTTGTCTAGGTCAAGGTGGATTCCATTAGCTGTGACGACGAACTGAAGAAATTTGCCGCTAGTAATTTCTAGGAAGAACTTGGTTGGATTCATCCTTAGCTGGTGTGATCACATTAGGTTGAACATAGTCTTCAAGTTATGAAGGTGATCACCCTTGCTACGGCTTTTAACAACCAAGTCATCGATATAGCACTCCACTGTCTTCTGCAAGTGTTCCCAAAAAATAGTGGTCATAGCGTGCTGATATGTGGCACCGGCATTCTTCAATCTGAAGGGTATTACCGTATAACAGTATATCCCTGGAGGTGTTCATAAGGAAGTATGCTTCTCGTCCTCGAGATACATCTTGATTTGATTGTACCCTAAGAATCCATCCATGAATGACATCCTTTCAAACCTACACGTGTTGTCAATGATGATGTCTGTAATGGGTAAGGGGAAATCAACTTTTGGACAAGCCAAGTTCAAGTCACAGAAATCGATGCAAACTCGAATCTTCTCATTCTTTTTCAAAATCAGGATGATGATGGACACCCAATCCAGGTGCTGTTCTTCTTGGATAGACCTTGAATCAATGAGCTTCTTGACTTTGGCTTCGATTACCTCCATGATCTGTTGCTGTTGCTTGATAGGCTTAGCACTTGGTTTAATGTTAAGACGATACATGGCCACCTGAGGATCAAGGCCGGGCATGTCCTTGTTGTTCTAGGCGAAGATATCAATATCCTCACGTACAAGAGCAATGACCTTCCTTTTCTTTGGATGACAGGCTGTCACTTATGAATATAGGCTTCAGATTAGATTCATCCCCCATGTTCACTTGAATTACTTTGTCATTAATAGGAGGTTCATGTTGTTCAAATTGGTTTTCCTACTGCATGTCGAGTTACCGGCTCAAGGGATCATCGAATAGGAGTAATTGGTCATCCTCTTGAGTTTCACATGGATGAGCTGAGGTAATGTTAGAGATAAGTCTCTTGAACATGGCTCCTGTACTGATGTCCGAATCCCAATAGATTGTTTCAGAAGAAGAGCTAATGGAGTAGCCATCTGACCCTTCACTATCTTCGAAACACTGTATTAGTGGTGGAGATACGTATCTCTATCCCCTGTGAGTCTTGTTGTAATAGTTGTTAGGTTTCCCTTTTGGTACAAAGGGGGTAAGCGGAGCACGCTAACCTTTTCCAATATTTAGACCTCCTGCATGGGAAAAGTCATATCCAATTCTCTCCATTATGCGGCGCGTAGTTGGCTTGAAATATGAGAATTGAGGAGTTTCTTCTTTTTCTTCGGCTTCATCCCAAAGAGTTTATAGTGGATCCTTAGTTTGCTCGAAGATGATGTCTTCTTGGTTGCTTTTTCTAGTAGGAACTATGAAGGTGGCCTACAAGGATTCAATGCGTCGCTGACTCATCGTGAAGGATGAATGGATCGGCATGTGCAACACTGATTGAGCATATAATCATGACAAAGGGTCTAGCGATATATTGGTGCTTGTACCTGATATGTCAGGGTCAGATTCAAAGCACGACAAGTAAGCTAAATCCTCACTATTATTGAAGACAACTTCACCGTCATCATCATCAATGTCATTTACATCGAGACTTTCAAGGCAAATCATGACGGGTTCAATGTCATTAAAGACAAGCCCCAGTAAATATTCAGGCTTAGTATCAGCCTTGTTACCAATGTCAAAGTCCTTAACTGGTGATGCGTCGGTCAGTTCACCATCTAGGTAGTGGATAGGATTAGTAAAATAATTCTTCACCCCCTTGAATGGTTGCTTTTCCGCGACCAATGTTTTAACCTTACCACTCTCATCCACGTACTTCATGCACTGATGCAGAGTGGATGGAATGATCAAGTTATTATGGATCCATGATCGACCTAATAATAAGTTGTAGGATGTTTATGCATCGATGACGTAGCAGATAGCATCTATTTTTAAGTCCCTCATCTAGCATTTGAGTTTGATATTGCCAAGAGGACGAGTGTTAGAGGTGTTGAAACCATAGTTGGTAGTCCCCTTTGCTGACAGACGGTGAAGAGGGACCCGAGATGATTAATGAGCCTCAATGGTATGATGATCAGGGTGGAACCAGGGTTAACCTGGATTCAGTCTACCCGAACTAAGCCAATGTATCCCGTGAAGTATAAATGCCTATCGTGCTTCGGGTTCTTCACAAACATGAATTTTGGGGAGAATGATATGGGGCATTCATCCTCTAAAGACTTGGTGGCACTGAGGGAACATTTCTAGTATTTCCTCTTTCAGACTCGGTGGAATATGAGCAAGAAAGACCTCGTCGTCTGCTAGTGCTTTACGCAGAGCTTTCCTGGTTAATTTGGATAAACGAAGGAGCTCGAACAACGTGATTCTTGCTGGGATGTTGGCTAGCTAGGCTAACACATCGAATCGAAAGGGACTCTTCGAGATTTCAGGAGTTTCCTTCCTAAGTGCCTTATTGTAACAGAGCTCCTTTACCTTCGGATCACAGGCGGGTAATTATTCCTTATCCCTTGCTACCCCTATTGGCTTTGGCAGGGTGTCTCTCGTCTCAGGGTATTTCTTCAAATACTCCTTTCCGCCATGGGTTCCTGATGTTTATACTAGTTTTGTGGTGAATGTTAGCTTTTCCTCGCCAGAACTGCTGAGGGAAGCAGTTTCAACCCTCTCATCTGGGATGGCAGAAATAGTATTGTAGGACCTCTGATTTGCCTTAGATTTCTTTAAACTTGTCGATGCACATTGCTCTTCTAAAATTAGGTCAGGATTGACCCACATGACTTCGCCTTCCGGAGTAGTGTAGGGAATCATAACCTTCTCCTTCTATTGATGAGGATCAAGATTCACGACCCTAGTCCCTGATTATTGGATCGGTTTCACACCGTTTTGGACATGAAACTCCAGGAAATTTATGAACCACAAGGAGACCATGTTTACAGACATCTTCTTTTGTTCATATTGAAAGGTCATGATGCATGCATCCAATAAAGCTTGGATTTTATCCTTCAAGATGTAGCACGCCTTCATCGTATGATGAACCATCTTGTGGTACATGTAGTAATTGGGATCATCTATCCTTGAATCCTCCTTAGGTCACTTCAATTCTTGGAGCTTGATCTTCTTCATCTTAATTAAGGACTTGAGAATTAGGACGACTTGTTTATCTTTGAAGTCAAACTACTTCTGGAAGCGGTTATTACATGAATTACCCTTCTGCTTTGATGAGGGTTTGGGCGAAGGAGTGGTTTCCACTGCCAGAGTATCCTTCCCCTTTGAAGGGTTTGAGTGGTAAATTTGCCTTGGTTACCCCCTCTTCTAGGACGAGACTCACGTGGTTCTTCAACATCTAACCTCTTAAGCATGTTTTCAACTTGTTCTCCCTACCAGATCAAGTCTTTCCATGAACAAGCTTTGACAACACCCATTTTGGATAATATATTGATGGGAAGGTTGTTCCAGCACATCTCGATGAGAGTAGCCTCTGAGACCTGATCGCGGGAATGTAGTGATCGGTTCCTTAATCTCTTGACAGAGTCACTGATAGACTCTGTCTTCTTCTACTTTTTAGCTAGCAGAGTGGTCATAGATACCTCCGTGTCATCACCGAAGAATCTGGCCATAAAGAGCCTCTCCATGTCTTTCCAACAATTGATGGAACCAGGCTCTATTCTGTAGAACTATTAAAGGTAACCCCCTGAGGGTACCGATGAACAGTCGAATCATAATGAGATCATTTACCACTACGTGCCCAGTTTGTGCTTGGAAGTAATAGATATGCTGGATAGGAGAGCATGTGCTATCGAACTGTAGGAGGTTGAGTAGCTTAAACTTCAAGGGATAAGGAATGGAGTCACATTCAGCAGGGTACAGTCTAGTCACCCCCAATTCTTTGAAATTTCCCTAAAGCTTCAAAGCATCTAGTTGCTTCTGAAAATTGTCCAACTTCTAATCTTGCTCTTTCTTGTGAGGGTTCGATTCGGCTTCTGATGATTCAAAATAAGCTTTTGGATATTCCTCATCATCACCCCCTGTGTCGGTGTATTGGTTTCGACGGCTAGATCCCCTAGCTTCAGGTGAAGGTTGCCGATTTCCTGATCCTGAAGCTTCACACCGAAACCTTTCTTCTTTTTCTTCTTTTCCTTTTTCTTGAGGAGCTTGTCTGTCATCTCCCTCATGAGCTTGATAGTTTCATGTTGTTGGAGAAGAGTAACTTGCTATAGTCTTTTGCCAAGTCCTCGGCATTTCCAGCCATATTAGCATTCGCACGTTCACTTTGATCAGTGCTAGATGCTTGGGAAGTGGCAATAGCTGAGTTGTCAAGTCTCTCGGTAGCATCGTCAGAGACGTCTTCTAAGCATCGTTACTCTAACAGAGTTACTGAGCTAGTATTGGTGCGGGTATGTTGAAAGACGCGCTCCTCCTCAATAAGCAACCACCTCAGCTCGGAGAAAATTTAGGATCAGAGGAGTCAGAAGAACCAGCTGGGCATTTTCCATTGCCTCTGCCAGCCATATTGACTATAACTTTAGCAAGTTCATTCTTAGGAGTTTGTCTCCTGAGATGAAAGCTCCTTTTTCTGGGTGACAGGGCTTCCGGTAGTCCAAACAACCACTCAAAGACAAAGGACCTTGATGACGGGCCCCAACACTAGCATTTGGCAAGTACCATGGGATGAGCCTCTCACAGTTGCAATGAGATTTTATATGTCTCATACTGTCTTTATAAACCAACTAATCATGGAGATTAGTAACAGGACCATACTCGGTTAACTCATGAAGTTTGGTTATGCATGCACAAGAATCTCTAAGTGTTAGAGATAGATGAGCCTGAGTGGTGGGACGAGCCTCATGGCTGATACGAGGTTCGTCAGCTAGACGAGTCTCATCATTCTTGCGAGCATCAACATTTAGGTGAGCCTGGTTCGGAGGATGAGCTTGAAGTCTTAATCAAACCTCGACTTGGCAATCTGAAGGCGACCTAGTAGTGGGGCGAGCTATGTGTTAGAAGAGAGGTTCATCATTTTGACGCACCTTAGTTTAGATAGTCTCAATAGCGAGGCGAGCCTGGATATGGAGATGGACTTGTCACCTTGGATGAGCCTTGTGTTGAAAACTATGTTCGTCATCTGAGCGCACTTGGACGCTTGGGTAGTGATGTAGAGCTTCACGCTGTGGGTGAGGTTCGTCATTTTGATGCACCTTAGTTGGGCGAGTCTCGACTAACTTGCAACCTCTAGCTAAGTCATCATCTCGTGGCTGATAATGGAAGATATTCATAAAGGCAAAGGCATAGGCTTCACGGTGAGCCTGATACTAGCATCGACGACATCTTTCCCTTTTCAATTGTAAATTGACCATGGGTACCACCGCAATTGAAGTTTGATTAGGTTGCTTAACAACCCATGCTTAGCCAGAAGGCTAGTTTTCAGAGCCTCGACAATCAGAGGCATGGATTTCTTATCTAGGCAAACTCGTGTTGACTTGTAAGAAGCCGAAATTAGCTAGAGTCTCACGAGAAACTTTGCAGCACTTACGTGCCTTGGTAGGACTTGGAGTATGGGTGGAGGGGAGATCCTTGTACCTAGATTGATTGAACTCGATGATGAGAGTTTTGACATCAGTTCCCATGATGATCTTGTCCAACTGCGCCACAATCATTTCATTCGAGAAAATAATATCTCCCACTATGGTCGCTATTATCTGTAGGGTCTCAAAAAAGACAAAACGACTTGTTCTCTAACTATTTTAGTTGTGCGAAGAGATTCTATCGCCTGGTAAGAATCTTTTTACAATCATTCCTTTTCAAGTACAGAAGAGTAGAAGATTGACTCGATTTCTCCTTTGTTTAGCATGGGCTCGATGTGGCTATGAGATGTCTCGCTCGATACTCATGTCGAGATTACTTCTCATTGATGATCAGAGTAAGATTCCTTCAACTCAAGGAGAAAGTTAGCCTCTTTCAATTGCTTGAGTTGCTCCTGGCTGCTATTAGCCTTTGATGCTCGTGCATCTCCCTTCTAGATCTCAGGAATTGTGGTTCATATCTCCCAAAAGAGTGTAGGCAGGCCTGTAGCTCCGTCTCTATGTGTGTCTCCAAGTTGGCCTCTTCATAGCTGCTCACGGCTATTTATATACCTTTAGCGCGTAACTAAAGCATTGATCATAGGGTCAGGAGAGTAACTGACTCCTTTAATTTAGCCCATGATGGCTGACTGGGTCTTCATGGCCGTTAGCCTTCTGGCATCGAGCCTTACTTGATGAGACTAGCCTCGTTGGGTGGCGATGTTCATCTAATGAAAGAAGCCTCTCTGGGTGGCGATGTTCGTCTGATGAGACGAGCCTCACTGCGTGGCGAGGTTCTTCTGATAAGATGAGTCTTGCTACGTAGCAAGCCTCATTCTTTAATGAACTTCGTCCTTTGAAGGACCTTTGTCTCCTGAAGGATAAAGCATTGGGAGCCTCACTTTTGTTTGAGCGAACCTCATCTCCAATGATGAGCTTTGTCTCCTGAATGAGCTTCATCTTCTGAGGAGCTTTGCCTCCAGTGACGAGCTTCGAACCTCGTCTCCAATGACGAGCAACGTCTTTAATGATGAGCTTCGTCTTCAATGATGAGTTTGTCTTCTAGAGGAGCTTTGTCCCTAGTGACAAGCTTCGAAACTCGTCTCCAATGACGAGCTTTGTCTTCAATGATGAGCTTCATCACTATCTTGTTTCTTGGTATTTTTTAGTGCCTATAGACTCCTCCTGAACTTTGGGCTTGTCGGCTTTCTCTAGGCTTGTTTTTAAGTAGCAGTATTTTTGGTTTCTTTGAATTTTTATTTGATAATATCTTTTATTTCCTATAATTTTATCAAACATACAATATTAGCCACTATATTTATTCAATAAAATTGATAATGATGATAAGTGCAATAAAATGTAGTGATTAGTTGTTATTTAATTTTACTATGAAATATGATAAAACATAACATTAATCATTTGTTTGTATGAAAATTATCTAAAATAGGGATATAAAAGTGTAATAAAATGTGATAATCAATGGCTACAGTGATAGATTAAAATTTTGGTCTTTTTATGAAAGTTGAGGTTTGTCTTTCTTTAACCTTGCTCGTATATACTTGTTTGCATGTATATCATACATACCATTGATTTAATTTGCATTTTCTGATACACTCATTGTTGGTGATATGAATCATATGCACTTACACCAAATAATTCAATGGGATCGACAGATGCATTGATATCAACTTGTTATTTATATTTTCATATAAAATTTTGTGGACTTACAAGTATCTCTCCCATTTACCATTTGCACTATACTATTTGATGATTTAACCATACTATTTGATGACTTATATCTTTAGATTTTTATTTAGAAAATATTATTTTATTTTTATAATAACAAATGGGGAGAAATGTGAAAATTTGAAAAGAAAAAAATGTGGAAATGTGCTTTTGATGAAATTTGTATGGTTTTCTTCAAATTTTATTTTTAGGGAGAAAGGGAGCAGTTTGAAACGAGACAAGCACAGGCAAGGGAAGCTTGATTAACCTGTATCTCATGTTTTATGTAAGAACACATGTAGATAGGGGATGGAGGGGTGTGGGGCTTCATAAACCTTATATCGCACACTTCGTGTATGCATACAAATAGGTTGATCTTGCATGTCATAGTTCACATGTCTTGAAACTTAGACTGTGCATAATCCATACTTGTGATTTCTATTTTAGATTTGTTATTATTAAAAGGAGGAGAATGGCAGGACCATGTCCTCGTGATCAACATAATTTGATGAATAAAAGTTTCATACTGTTCTAATATTATTTCAAATATCCGTACAAGTTACAAGAAGCAAGAATCAAGTTTGGAAATTAATAGAGTAGGACAATAAGCTAACTATAGTTAATTGTGATATAATATCTGAAGATAAATAAGTAGATTTCAGTTCAGAGATACATAGCTAGAGATATGGATATTTTAGCAAGAGAAGATGAAAATAATCAGCAGTAGGCTAGAAACTTTCATAGAGGCTAAAACTTACACAGGCCATAACTTTAGATGTGGTTGTCAGAATCATTATTGTAATATGTTTTTATAAAGCTCTTGACGTGATATAAAAAATGGTGAATCGTTAATAATCGAGACCAATCATCAATGACTACAATATGCGGAGGCTTTCTGACCATCGATGACTAAGTGTGATCGTTGATGATCAAGTGATCATTGATGATTAAACTGACTGTTGTGCTAATTTTAGATTTTTACGGTTGAATCACACACGTCCATTGTAGTTGTATATAAGCTTTCCTTCTCTATTTATCCATAATATCCCTAACCTATTTTGAGAGAGAAAGCATATTTTGGGGGGAGGGGGGGGGGGCACACGGAGGGGAAGAGAGAAGGGGAGGGGGAGAGTGCTAGGTTTCAACTTTGATAAAGGATGTTGCT
>BQKN01064188.1:654685-682236 GCA_022839385.1 Asparagus kiusianus
TCCCTAACCTATTTTGAGAGAGAAAGCATATTTTGGGGGGAGGGGGGCGGGGCCCACGGAGGGGAAGAGAGACGGGGAGGGGGAGAGTGCTAGGTTTCAACTTTGATAAAGGATGTTGCTCAAGCATCTTAGAAAGCATCCTCGACATCATTCTTCATGCTCTGATTGTTAACTTTTAAGGAGTGCTGATCTTGGAGATTAAAATCATCGTTGTTCTTCTAGATCTCCATAATAAATTCTTTGGAGAATGATCTCAATTAAAGGGCCTATAAGATCTTTCTAGTTGTGCTTAATTGATATTTATTTTATTCTATTAGACTTATTTATACAACATACTCAAGCCGATATAAATTGAGTACTTATGACATACTCAAACTAGGATGAATGGAGGGTTTGCGACATACTCAAGCCGGAATTGAGGGATGTACACTAGGTAGGGCTAGTGTTACTTGTGTGTGAGAGTTGAGTATAGATGAGTAGATTAGGGTCATCTTGGATGTTGTCTTGTAAAATATATTAGATCGCGTGTGTGATTCAGGAGAACTTTCAAATAAAAAGGAAACCACTTCACGAGAATGAAAAGTGGATTCAGGATTGTTTTCCGAACCACTATAAAATTATCATGTGTTTTTATTTGCTTTTTGATTATTGCTTATTGTGAATTATTGTTATATTTCTACTGCATTACTGAAAATTAACAAGCAATCCTATTCACTCCTTCTAAGCTTGCATCTCAGGTCCTATCAAGATCCCATCAATTCTTCAACATTTATATCTTCTAATTCTTTGGATTCTTTAATTGAGCAAACTGTTTTCTCAAATTTTGGAGTCATGGATCTCAGAATTTTTTCCATGAGTTTCACATCACTAATCTCCTTCATTACATTTCATTTTGTTGGCTACTGTAGTAGTAGGAGAAAAATAATCGGAAATGACTCGGTTGAGTTCATTGCCAAGTTTTCGGATTCAGCCTTTAAGCTTGCAAATAGACTTTCTTCACCTTATTGATTCCTGCATGGATCTTTTGAAGGATAGACCAAGTTTCATGAGATGTTTCTACTGCTGCAATCTTCTAAAAAATTGTTAGATCTACAACTTGATGAATGAAAGCGAGGTTCTTCTAATCTTTCTCTCTCACATCCTTTAACTCTGCCCTTTGAGCCATGTTGTAGGTTTTTTCTTCATCTTTAGTAGTGTCCGTGAACCCATTTCCTTGATACTTGAATCACACTCTAATCTGGATCATTTAAAATATTTTTAAGCAAAGTCCTTGAAAAAGACAAACAGACAAGAGAAAAACAAAAGAGTTTCATGAGGAGAGTATTAAAGTCACCATTAAGCTATAGACAAATTGTCATACTTTTAATAGCGATTCGAATATGTTCATACAGTGACAGTAGCCACTTACAAATTTAAAACTTATCAACTAAAGTTATTTGATGGTTGTTGTCAACCTTAAAGAGATTTGAAACGAAGTTCTATCTGAAAGAGTAAAAAAGTGCGAAATTTTTATGGTCCATTGCTTAAACAAATTTTTTTTTGCCATTTTGTATATTTTCTTATTATTAGTATCTTAAAGGCTTTTGAAATTTTTAAAATGTCCAATTTTTATATGGCAAAGTAATTTTTAAAGAAAAAATTTGGGCAAGATGCCCTATTCATATATTAAGAAGAGAAGCATATTCAACATATTCAACAAAGGCAGTTGTTTTGGGAACTTGGATCAAAGTTCTCTAAAGAATTAGCTTAATTAGAATTCAAAGGGACCAAACAGAGCTACAAAAATTAATCCGACAACATAAAAAAGAACAAAAGACTGCCAAAAAAAATCTTAAAACGCAATTATCTCGCATTATGTTCTTCAGATCAGTAGAGTTCATCCCCTTCCATACCCTCGCTTTCTTCGACAGCCGTGAGCCCTGCATGATGGAGACAACGGGATATTTAACTCGTCAAAGACCATCATCAAACTCAAATTTTGTGGTGCATTGCTTAAGCAATATTCTTAACGTTTATTTTTGTACTTTTCTTTATTAATATTGTCTTAAAGTAATGGACATAAAACACACTTATACAAGACAAATTCCCATAAGCTGAAGCTGATTCAAACTATAAGGCTAGGTATGTTCATATGTAAAGAAAATAAACTAAATACTCAACCCGTCAAATTACAATGCTTCTTAGGATTTGGATTGCACTTCTTTCAATGAGTAACTAGTCAAAAATGCATTTTATTTGTAAGATTGACAAATAGCTAATGAAGCTAATTGTGATGGAAGCTGAAAATAGCCCCTTAGTAAAGACAAGAGAAAGGTTCTCCACTTAGATAACATAATCGTGGACTATTTCTTGTTTTTAACGCATCTTTAATATTAAAATATGTGAATAATATCAATAGTTAAGCAATTATGAGCTCACAAGGCAACCTTTTGAGATCTGGTGACGGTTGATAATGAAGGATGCTTCTTCTAGTTAGTAAGGAGTAATTTATACTGAAAGAAACGTGCTAGATAAATATTGTGCAAATTACCTTATCCTGTCTAGGCTTTGGATAGCAAGGTATGGCTCATGCATTATACAATAATGTTATACAATGAAAACTAGTTGAACATAATGGATGACTATTAGTTGAGCTAGAATTTAGATCCTCTTTAGTTCGGTGGTAATAGAGAAGTAACAGCAGCAAATGTTATAATGAAATATCTATTTCTAAAGGTTAGTAACGTACAAGCTCATTTGAAATGGTAATTAGATTACACTTTGTAGAAAAAGCTGCATTATTTGGTTGCAACAAATTCTACAGGTTCTTTTATTACTCAACAAAGTATAAAGTCATATTTCCACGTAATCAAACAAGCTGATCAAGAAAAAAGATGTAGTTCATTTTACAACTACATATAAATAGACATTTGGCTTTAGGAATGTTTTTAATCTCTAAAAAATGTCTTAATATTTTGTATATGTAATGAAGATCAAAGGCTATTTCAGATTTTAGTTTTCGCAACACTTAGGCAAAAATCTAAATTCTTAGAACTCTTGAGAATGCACAAGTTAAAGCTTATAGATAGGAATCAATGGTGTAAATTTCTGAATATTAAACCTATTTATAGCCCTTGAAAAGATACGTTTTTATACCCAATTAATTAACGGATCAAAAACGGCTATAAACAGTCAGATTTTCAAACTTGAAATATCAGAAAAACTATCTCTGTAGTCGACTATAACTCCTAGTAGTCGACTACTCTGAGTTCAAACAGACTCATTAAATTCAAGATTTTTCTTAGTAGTCGACAACTCTCGTCATTAGTCGACTACACCGTAATTGACAAAAAGTCTGGAATTTTGGAAAGATTCTTAGTAGTCGACTCTACTGTGTAGTAGTCGACTATACTGTAATTTGACAGAAACTTAAAAATTGAATTTAACCATAGTAGTCGACTATATATAGTCATTAGTGGACTACACTCTATCTTTATAGTAACTTGAAAGTCTGTCTAAGTCATGAGTAGTCGACTTCATTGTATATTAGTCGACTACACTGTTATTTGAAGGAAACATGAAATTAAGTCTAAGGCATTAGTAGTCGACTACTATTGTCTATAGTCGACTACACTGTCAAATAACAGAAACTTAATATTTCAAACAATGTACATTTAGTCAACTACAAATCTTATTAGTCAACTACTAAGGGGTGAAAAATGATATGAATGAAAATTTTTTGAGACTCATTGATAAGCTATAAACTCTAATGGTTAACATAGGGGATTTCTATTATTAACCAACACACTAAACATGTGTTAGTGTGTTCTAATCACTATGTGTGTATGTGTGAGTGATCAAGGCTTATACAAAATTTCTAAGTAACGAAAATGTAAAATTTACATTGATGTATAAGCATTTTATCTTCTTTACTTCATGATGCTTTGAACTCATCTTGTACTTATTCATATTTGATGTTGATAGCTTCATTGATATATTAGTGCACAATAATACTCATAATGATACACATAATGAATAAATTGTTATCATTAAAATTATATCTTGGGACATGATATCCAACATTCTCCCCGTTTTTGATGATGACAAATAATTTATGCATATCTAAGTATATTCTAAAAAAATTAAATACTTAGGAACAAATATATTTACTCCCCCTGCATAAAAGCATATTAGAGTTTACAAATTCTATAAATTAACATAACATTTATACCATTCTCCCCTTTTTGTCATTAACAAAAAGAAATAAACATCTATTCTAAACAAGCCATAATTTCTTCTTCATGAGTTAACACTTTAAAAAGATCTTCCAGATTGTGAACATAGTCCATCACTTCACCCATCCATATGGGTAGACAAAGACTTGCTATAAATATCAAAATTTCGATAATTTCCATCTTCACAATCTGTTTAGAATATGTATAGCTCATGAACACAATATATAGGAAATATTTCTAACAAAATAAGCATGATAATGATATCATAACATTCATTATGCATGAAAACACAATAGCAACATAAAAACATAGCGTCAACATTACATAATTCTTAAACAAAAACGAACAACTAACACAAAGTTTTTGACAGAATTAAACATACAAACACACTAAGGACTTTATTGTTTTTGACATAACAAACTAAAACTAGTTCAAATGCCACATGATGCATGCAAAAGCTTTTAACTTGAAGGGCCTGGTGGAGGTTGATTACCTTGGAAGTACACATTGAACTTCATGTCCAAGGTATCAAACATCATGTTCATTGTATCAATCTTCATCTCCAAAATGTCAAACTTGCTGGTTAACGCTTCTTGATTCTTAAGCACAACTACATTTTGGTCATACAAAAGCTTTTTGTCCTGTTTCCAAATCAAATATTCGAGCGGACAAATATTATATTGTGCATCGGAGAAGCAAGAAGGTTCATTCAGTCGTGGTGGATTTTGTTCTGGTTGATGGCGAGCCTCATCTTTGTGAATTTTAAAGTTGGTTAATTTCATCCGAGTTAAGGCATTAGAATCAAAGAGGTCGATGGAACGAATCATAGAATTTTTAGTTTCAAGTTCAACATGAAAAGCCTCAAAAATTGTAGTTAGAAAGGCTCCAAATGGAAGAGATATCTTAGGTAGAACTAAAAGATTTTCATAATAAACCTCAGCCCAATTTACTTGAATATTAGCCATAATAGCATATAGGGCCTTGGCTAAATCAAGTAATATAAAATGAAAAGTCCCCATTTTTGAAAATAAATTGTGGGAAAGAATTCGAGCTATAAACCTAGGGATAGGACTAAGTTTTTTAGAATGATTGAGAGGTTTGCCATATCCGGGAAGGAAAATGTGATTTGAAAGTAAATTTTCATCAGTCATTTTGATACTTGGAAGACTAATACCTTGGTAAGGAATTTTGAAAATTTTTCCTAGTTTTTTAGGAGTTATATTGATTTCAAATCCTTTCACAAGAGTGTTAAGAACATCAGGTTGTCTATCGGTCTCAAATCTAGTAATATTTGTGTAAAATAATTAGACTAATAGAGGATAATATGGTTTTTTATTTTCAGAGGAAAATAGATCTAACATTCCAACATTTTCAAAATAAGAACTAAAATTATAGGGCATAAAGTCGTCAAATTTAATAAAATGATCGGGCAATATTTTGAAAGTTTTATATTCTTTGAATTGATCAAGCAAAGTAGAGTCTTTTAGATATATAGAATAGTCTTCCACAATATTGGAAGGACCAGACCTAGGCCTTTGGGATCTAGACATGATCTAAGTTTAAATTTTGAAAAGATCAAGTGAAAGAACTTACCAAACTGTTGAAACCCTAGTTGATGGTAGTAGTCAGCTAATTGAAGTTGTAGTCGACTTCAAAGACTGGAAAACTCAAGAAACACAAGAAATTTGATGAAAATTTTGAGAGAAAATGAGAAAGAGAGGATGCCCTAACCTTGGAATCGGATGAACTGAAGAAGGAGAGGGATTGTGCGGTTTTGGGGGGTGAAAAACGTGTGAGTAGTTGTTGATTAGGGTAGTTTTCTTTAGTTATAAATGTAGGGCTATGATTTGATCAAAAAATCAAATGAAAGGTTGAAATTTGATCAAGGTGAAATTTTATGTAAGGTCATGATTCATCAGGTTAAAAATGAATGGTTGAGATCAAATTTACTTAAATTTAATGGGTATTAGGTTTTAGGTTTGGTAGATATATGATCCATGTAAAACCCCGATAATTTATAAATAATATAATTAATGTGTGATAAATTATGATATATGGATATTTAGTATGATAAATATCATTTAATGGTATATGAGTATAATACCATGTGTTTTGAGTATGAACGAGTTCATACATGAGAGAGAAAAGAGTTGAACATGCATAAATGGCCAAGCATATGGAAGCTGGTAATGTCCGGTCCGGTCGACCGCCGCGGTCGACCGCAGCTCGGTCGACCGCCACGGTCGACCGCGATACCTGCAGTTTGTTTTTCTCCTATTTTGAGTTGGTTTCGGATTTCTAAACCCATATCCATTTTCCCCTGATATACATATGAGTTTTTCACGTTTTTCTTAGTTTTCCTAAGAACCCTAACAGCCACCTAAACCCCCCCAAACCCTAGTTTGATTTCTTGGAGAAGATTGAAGGCTTTCAAGTGTATTTTCGGATGATTTTTTTTGGCTTTTGGAGTGGAGATCTCCTTCGACTTTGCTTCTAACATGTTTTCCTACAATCCCAGGCGAGTATCATCTCTGCTAATCCCCCTCCTAGTTTTCAAAATGTTTTTAAAGAGTTTTAAACATGTTTTGTAGAGCCTAAATGACTAGTTTATGAATAAAGTCAATCTCTTTTGTATTATATATATAAAGATTAAGTCTTTTCATGCTAAAAAGGTTCAGAACGTTTTTATAGATGTGATTTAGATCTGTTGATGATTTTAAAACATGATTAATTTAAAGAAAGAAGTTTGATTCATTGTTTTGAGCTTTTATGCATGTTTTTAGGGTTTTGAATATAAATCTAATGCATAAAATCATGTTTATAATTGTTTAGTTGTTTCCCGATGTTCATATCTACTGTGACATGTTTGCATACAAGTTTCATGAAGATTTAACCATGTTTGAATCACAAAAATACGACATGAACACGACATACACAAAAAAATTAAGAATCTGGAATCAGGGTTCACGGTCGACCGCCACGGTCAACCGCCACGGTCGACCGCGTGCAGGACAGAGACCTGGGTAGTCTCTGGAGCCCGTCACGGTTGAATGCCACGGTCGACTGCCTGTTTGTTTTTGGCTGTGCATGTTTATAAGGGTTGGAATTTGGATGTCGAATGGATTTCTCGACCTTATGATGATAGAATATGATATTAGTGATTGTTAAACACCTGGGATTATGGTGAACTTCAATGTGGTCACGCACACTGAGATTTTATGCATGTATGCTAGATTGTGTTAGATTGACACACTTTGGACATGAGTTAATTTGATAAACACATATGAATAATGTTGTTCTATACGTATCCGAAAATAGGGAGATGAAACCTCTTTGCCGTAGAACGATTGAGTAAGAGTATTACAAAAGTATCGTTATTACACGTATCTGGAATAGGGAGATAATAAAACCTATTACCGCAGAGCGATTGAGTAAGAGCGTTACAAGAGTATCGCTATAGCACAAGATGATGCACACATAGATAATTGATCAGTTGTAAGGTTTACATTCATGATAGATTGCCCACGAGTATGGTATTTCCTTTGAGATTTTGATACACCAGTTATGAACGGCAGATATTTTTATTTTAGCAATTATTGATATCCTCTTATATTAAAACAGATCACTCGGACGTAGTTCGAGATGAGATGATTATCTTTTATGTTGGAGATTGGGGTATTTATTATTGATTATTTATTTTTCATTCATAGAGAGTTATATGAATGATTTGATATATGTATGTACTGACTCTATTTTCTATATACTCCTACCCCTTCCTCTGGGGAGAGGTAGTGATGATCTCGCTAGCGCTTTGACGCTCGTTGTTTTTCCCCCTTTTCAGGCAACGAGTCCGGCGCACGGAGAGTCGCAGGTTGATGGAACATCTTAATTGTCCGTTTAGCTATTTATTACATTTTGTAGTTATTGTATAACTCAACATGTAGTCGATTATTTTCAAACTCTAGATTGGTATTTTATTTCATAGAGTTGAGAGCTATTGTAAGACTTTGTTTATTTGACTCATTGTATTTGAGATTTAGTTCAGAATCAGAGATACATCTATTTTATTCCAGTTGGGCTCATTATTAATATTTTTTGTACTTCTTCTGTGTATATTCGGTGTTGTTCTATTTCTAGTTGGTGTTTGGTGCTTAGCAGGTTTGACAATCCGGGTTTTACCTGGAACTGCAGCCTTGTGTGAACCCTGGGGCGTCACAATCCAATATGCCAAAACTTGTGTAAATATAAAACTGTAGGTTTTGTAGTCGACTACTAATATGATTAGTCGACTATACTGTAATAGACGAAGAGAAGTTTTCTGATTTTACTTCTTATTAGTTGACTACTGCTCCTATTAGTTGACTACTAAGAAAAATGATAGAATGTTATATGCAATGCTTGTGCATGTAGTTGACTACTAACCTAATTAGTCGACTATTTAGGATGTGTATACATATGTATTGATTTGAAAAATTAATTTAAATCTTCAATTCAACATATACCTAATTCCCTTCTTAATTTAACATAAATTTCTTTTTTAATGGTTTTATTAGTATATCTGTAATTTGTTTATCAATAGATATAAATTCTAATGAAATATCACCTTTAAGCACATAATCACGTAAGAAATGATATCTAATGTCAATATGTTTTGTACGTGAATGTTGAACAGGATTTTTAGATAAATTAATAGCACTAGAATTGTCAAACATTATGGAGGATGTGGGACAAACTATACCATAATCAGATAATGTTTGTTTCATCCATAGAACTTGTGCACATACAAAACTTGCAGCAATATATTCTGCTTTAGTTGTTGATAATAATACTGAATTTTGCTTTTTACTAAACCAAGATACAAGTGAATGTCCTAAGAAATGATACGTACCACTTGTACTTTTTCTATTAGATTTACATCCGATAAAATCAGTATCGCTATATGATAATAAATCAAATGTACTATTCTTTGGATAAAATAAACCAAAATTTATATTATCGTTAAGATATCTAAAAAAATTTTACTTCTTTAAGGTGTGACTCTTTAGGATTAACTTGAAATCTAGCACATAAACAAACACTAAACATAATATCGGATCTACTAGATGTAATGTAAAGAAGTGATCCAATCATACCTCGATAAAGCTTTTGATCAACATTCTTACCATTTTCATCTTTGTCAAGTGATGTAGTTGTACTCATTGGTGTTGGTTTGTTAGTAGTGTTGTCCAATCCAAAGTGTTGAGTACTTTTTTAGCATATTTTTTTTGTTTATGAAAATTTTTTCCTTTAATTGTTTGATTTGAAGTTCATGGAAGAAGTTGAGTTCACTCATGTAACTCATTTCAAATTCATCCTGCATAGTCTTAGAAAACTCTTGACAAAGATCATTATTAGTAGATCTAAATATAGTATCATGTACATATATTTGAATTAATAATATATCTTTATTTATTTTCTTAATAAATAGTGTAGAATTAACTTTCCTAATTTTAAATCCGAAAGTTAAAAGAAAATTCTTTAGTCTATCATACGAAGCACGCGGTGCTTGTTTAAGACCATATAAAGTTTTCTTAAGTTTGAAAACATGGTTTGGAAAACATTCATGTTCAAATCTGGGAGGTTGTTCTACAAAAACTTCTTCTTTAATAAAGCGATTTAAAAGTACGCTTTTAACATCCATTTGATAAAATTTAAAATCCATAAAACATACAAATGCAAGTAAAATTCTTATAGATTCTAAACAAGCAATAGGTGCATAGGTTTCATCATAATCAATACCGTCTTCATGATTATAACCTTATGCAACCAATCTCGCTTTGTTTCTAATAACTTGTCCAGATTCATTCAATTTATTTTAAAATATCTATTTAGTTCCTATAATGGATTTTTCTTAAGGTCTAGGTACAAGATCTCAAATGTTATTTCTTGTAAATTGATTGGGTTCCTCTTGCATAACAATTATCTAGAAATCATCTTTACATGCTTCTTTAATATTTTTAGGTTCAATTGTTGAAACAAAAACAACATGTGTATATAAATTCAATTGTGATCTAGTTTGAACACCTATAGAAATATCACCTATGATCAAATCACATGGATGATTCCTAACATGTACATATGCTTTAGGTAAAACATTAGTATCATTAGGATTGTCATCAACAATAGGGGGTGGTTGATTAACAATATCATCATCATCATGATTATTAGTATTAAAATTTGAATTAGATTCATCAAAAGAAACATGCATGGATTCTTCTATTGTAGAAGTCTTTTTTTTTATAAATTCTATAAGCTCTACTATGCATAGAATAACCTAGAAAAATTCCTTCATCTGATTTAGAATTAAACTTGTCTAAGTTTTCTTTTGTATTTAATATATAGCATTTACATCCAAATACTTTAAAATATGAAACTTTAGGAATGTGATTGTAAAATAATTCAAAAATTGTTTTATTTAAAATAGATCTTAACAAAATTCTATTTTGAACATAACATGCTGTGTTAATTACTTCTGCCCAAAAATACTTAGGGAGATTAGACCTAACTAATATTGTTCTAGCACATTCTTGTAAAGTTCTAATTTTTTTACAACAATTCTATTTTATTGTGGAGTGTAAGGAAATGAAAATTCATGAGAAATACCAATTTTATTACAAAAATCTAAAGTAATTCATTTTCAAACTTGCCACCATGATCACTTCTAATAATGACAATAGTAGTGGATTTTTGATTTTGTATCTTTTTACACAATGTAGAAAACTCATCAAAAGCATTATTTTTATATTTTAAAAACATAACCCATGTAAATCTTGAATAATCATCAATAATGACAAATGCATATATACTTTCATTTAAAGATGCAATTCTAGAAGGACCAAATAGATCCATATGTAATAATTCTAATGGTCTACTTGTAGAAACAACACATTTAGATCTGAAAGAAGTTTGATGCATTTTTGCTTATTTACATGTGTCACAAAAATGATTTTTCTTATTTACAATTTTAGGTAAACCATTTACTAAATTATTTTGAGAAATATGTGATATATTTTTAAATTAATATGTCCATATCTTCTATGCCATAATAATGTATCATTTATTAATGCAACTAAATAATGTTCATTTGAATAAAAGTTCAAGGATAAAACATTTATATCTTTCTTTCTAAAACCTTTAAACAATATATTTGATAAATCCTGATTATATATAAGACATGAATCATTTTTAAATATGATTTTAAAATTTTTATCACGTAGTTGACTTATACTTAAAATATTATATTTTAAACCATCTACTAATAAAACATTATCTATTAGAGGTTTGTCAATGTTACCTACTGTTCCGGTACATATAACTTGACCTTTATTTTTGTCTCCAAATATAACTGTGCCTCCCTCTTTTGTATTGAATTGAAGATAATATTTGAGAGTTTCCAGTCATATGTTTAGAACATTCACTATCTAGTATCCACTTTTCTTTTTGAGGTACCTAAAAAATAGACATTTAAGTATTGGTACCCTTTTATGTTATGTCCATTGGATTAGCACTTAGGAGACCAAATCCACTTGGAATTTGATTTCCCTTTGTTAACATAAATATAATTAGTTGAATTGCAAATATTTTTCTTAGAATTTAAAATATAAGTATTTCTTTCATTCATACTAACATTTTTAAGCACCCAAATGAATATAGATAAAGCATGATTATTTTTACATAAAAATTCCTTGTTAAAGGTGCATAGAATTTTCAAACATTGTTATTCATAGAAGATGATATATGATTTGTACTAGAAACATTTTCATACTTCTTATGAATATACCCTAAACCAAATTTTTGACTAGAAGACTTTTGAAAAGATAACAAATCATTCAAGTCTTCTTTCCCCTTATTAAACTTGTTTACATTTAAGAATAACTCTTCATATTTAAGTTTAAGTGAAGCCATATTCTTATCTAAATCTAAAATTTTATTTTTCATAACGTTACATTCAGTTTTAAGATATACATTATTTTTAGTTAATAACTTATTTTTAGAAAATAATTTATTATTTAATTCCTTTAATTCTTTAATTTATGAAGAATTTGAGGAAACTAATTCTAAGTTCAGTTTATCATTTCATTTTTCAATATCTTATAATTAGCATTTAAATCCTTAAACTTTATATAAAGTTCATTAAAAGCATCTAAAAGTTCTTTATTATCTAAAGAATCATTTACTTCATCTTTTGCCATAAAGCACATGTGAGCGGATTCTTCTCTTTCTTTTTCTTCTTCAGAAGAGGATGAATCGTCGCTATCATCCCAAGTCACCGCTATAGCCTTCTTCTTCTTCTTCTCCTTGAAGTTTTTAGAATTTGTGAACTTTGACTTTGACTTAAGTAGCGTGCAATCCTTCTTTATGTGACCTGGCTTATTACAAATGAAACACAAAGAATGGTCATTAGTATTCTTAAATTTGTTTGATTTGAACTTACCTTTTTGAAAAAATTGTTTGAATTTCTTAGTAATCATTGCAATATACTCATCAACTTCGTTAGATTCATCGGTGTCAGAGGATGCATTGAAGGTAAGTATCTTCTTCTTCTTTGGTTCGTCATCCTTCTTTCTATCTTCAATTTGAACTTCATATACCATCAAATTTCCAATAAGATTTTCTACGGTGAGAGTTGATAAATCATTGGCTTCTTCAATCGTCGTAGTTTTCTTCTCCTATTCTGGAGTTAATGCTCTTAAAATTTTTCTTACCATCTCAACTTGAGTATATTCTTTGCCAAGTCCAATCAATGAGTTTGTAATGTTTATAAAACTTATGAACATCTCCATGATGGATTCATTCTCTTTCATCTTAAACAGTTCAAACCTGTGAACAAGAACAAAAAATTTTGTTTCTTTAACTTTGTTAGTTCCTTAATGCATTACCTCAAGAGTATGTCAAATTCGATGTGCTGATGTAGAGGTAGACACTCGATTGAATTTGTTCTTGTTTAAGATACAAAACAGTGCATTCATCGCCTTAGAATACAGAGTTACATTTGTCCTTTGAACAACCGTCCATTTGGTGTAAGGAGTGATAGGATTTGTAAATTTTATCTCTACAATGTTCCATAGATTGTAGCTAAGAGATTGGAGGTAGATCTTCATCCGACACTTTCAATAGTTGTAGTTTGTACCATCAAAGAGAGGTGGTCGTTGTGTGGAATGTCCCTCTTTGAATTATGATGCATTTGTTGTACTTGATGATGTCATCCTTCACCTTGCTCTGATACTAATTGTAGGATCTGATGTAATACACACTAAAACACTAGAGGGGGTAAATAGTGTTCTTTGAAAATTTATGCGAAGTAGATTATAAATTGCAAAAGAGATAGCAATAATCACAGAAATTTGTAATCACAAACACAAGCTTTTATACCGGTTACACCTCCCCGGTGCATATCCAGTCCCCAAGCAAATCCTGCTTAAGAGTTCCACTATGATTTTGAAAACTATAACAAAATCAAAAAATCAAACCTGACCAATTTGCAAGACCATGCAAATTGTACACAATCTCTTTACTAAGAGATCACAACTCTCACACCCGAGAGAACTTTTCTTAAATCAATAACACAATTCCTATAAGTCTTGATTATGTATTGATGTGTAGCAGTGGCTTTAGGAATGTTTTTAATCTCTGAAAAATGCCTTAATATTTTGTATATGTAATGAAGATCAAAGGCTATTTCAGATTTTAATTTTCTCAACCCTTAGCCAAATATTTGAATTTTTAGCACTCTTGAGAATGCACAAGTTAAAGCTTATAGATAGGAATCAATGGTACAAATTTCTGAATATTAAACCTATTTACAGCCCTTGAAATGACAAGTTTTTAAACCCAATTAACGAATAAAAACGGCTATAAACAGTCAGATTTTTAAACTTGAAATGTTAGAAAAACTATCTCTGTAGTCCATTATAACTCCAAGTATTCGACTACTCTGAGTTCAAACAAACTCTTTAAATTTAGGATTTTTCTTATTAGTCAACTACTCTGGCCATTAGTCGACAACACTGTAATTGACAGAAAGTCTGAAACCCTCACATACACATCTCGTACCATTAATCTCCAGATATGAAACATAGCAATATCTACACTCAACAATCTAGAATGTGAATACTCCCACTTAACTTCTAACTAAGCGGAACTAGTACATCAGGCAAAAAATCCAAACAAGGCACCCCATATATATACCATGTGTTCCGAATGATCAGGAACTAAGTGTTAATACCATTATTCTAGTGTTAAGTATAAATATGACCATATAGATAATCATAAGCATTAATCAAATCAAAATCAATCAATTTACTGTGACACCACAGGGTTCACACAAGTCTACAGTCTAAGGTGAAACCCGGATTGTCAAACCTTCCAAACACCAAACACCACGCTATGAAATATTTTACCATCATAGTCACTATCTCTCTAGTAGAATCAAAACTAGGTGAAGGCACAAAACAGGTAAATAATAGAAGTAGTATAAAATCATATATGCACAGAAGAAGTATATCAACAAATGAGTCCAATTGAAAAAGAATAAAAATATCTCTGAGTCTGAAATACATCTCAACTCAATGAGTCAGATAAAATCTCACTAAGGTACTCAGCCTCTACAAAATGAATACAACTCTAAAGTCTCAACAATGAACATAACTATACGGTGGAGCTTCAACTACTAAAACTGTACGACAGCGACTATGTTAGAACTCTGTCATCCTGCAGCTCTCCGAAATTCTAATTTGCTTGAAAGAGACAATTTAAACAAAAAGAACAACAACAAGAGCGTCAGAGCGCCATAACAAGATCATATTCATTCGTCCCCAGGGGAAGGACTGCTAGATGAAGTGGAGGCACTATCTATTAAGCATAGTCTACCTATATTATTTTTCACGTATCTAATGGAGTTAATATTTAGACACCTACAAGAGGAGATGTAGTACGTCGAGCGAAATAATCCAAACAAGGAAACCCTCATATATATACCATATGTCTCAAATGTAGATCCCTAAATACTAATTCCAACTCTATGAATGAAAACAACACTCAAAAGAAATACTTCAAGCCTCAACCATATAGAACAAATGTTACAATCTCGAACTACTTCTCAAGTAGTTGGCGAAATTATAAGAGAATATCATTCAACTCAAAAATCACCATAGGCCATATCATGTATGCCACAAATCAAGAATGTACCCTACTCATGGGTAATCTAACATGCGAGTAACTACAACTGATAATACATATATGTGTGCATCTCTTTGTGCAATAGTGATACTCTTGTAATATTCTTACTCAGTCGCTCTTCGACAATAGGTTTTATCACCCTATTTCGGATACATGAAATGACTATACTTTTGTAATACTCTTACTCAATCGTTCTATAGAAATAGGTTTTATCTCCCTATTCTAGATACATGAAATGACGATACTTTTGTAATAATTTTACTCAATCGTCCTGTGAAAATAGGTTTCATCTCCCTATTCTAGATACATGAAATAACGATACTATTGTAATATTCTTACTCAACCGTTCTGCGGCAAATAAGTTTTATCTCCATATGTATTTATCAATTTAAATTATGACAAAAAGTATGTTAACACAACATATTCTAAGCATACGTGCACATATCTCAGTGTACATGTCCATATCTGGTATTCACCATCATCCCAGATGTTAAACAACTCTCAAGTATTGCAATATAACAGTACAAGATCGAGAAACTCTCTCGAAAATCAAAACAAAGCCAAACAAATATGCACAGGCCAAAAGAAGTTGGCAGTCGACCGCAATTATGTGACGGTCGACAGCGATAGGTTTTCAGGGTTGACCAAGTTTCTTCCAGGCACGCGATTGATCGTCACTAAGGCGCGGTCGACCGAACACAGAAATTCTAGAAACATGCACGTTTCTGTACAGTGTTGTGTTCATGCCGACTTTGTGATTCAAACATGTTTAAATCATACTAAAACATATATAAAACATATAAAAACACTTAAAATTTGATAATCACTTACTGAAATTATCTCGAATATAAATCAAACTCTTGTGTTAATCAAAATAGGGTTTTTCAACCTAATTAACCAAATTCTTCAATCTAAAGCAAGAACTTTTAACATATAAAACATAGGCATGATTGTCAAACAACTTAGAAAAGATTTACATTCATTAAATAATGTTTTTAACACTTAGGTATCACAAACCTAGGGTTTTCTCATCTTTAATTCACATGTAAACTCAATTAAATATCAAATTAGGGTTTAAACATGATTAGAACATGATTAACAAGTTAAAAATGAATTTAAAAGAAACCCTAATGATCATGATCATGTTTCTATTATAAACAGCAAGAAAAACATGTAGATCTAATATTTGTTTCAGATCTAACAATAAAAATCTAATCTTTTTCATATTAGATTAAGATCTAAGCATGTAAGTACAAATTAAACTTCTAAACTAGTTATTTAACTATAGGGATGAGTTTGCATGCAAGTAATCTTGCCTTTGCACGTGAACACGCCTCTAAAATGAATAGAAAAATATCTCTCGATGCTAAACATCACAATTCCTCGTCTTTCCTTCGACAAACACCCCTAGATCTCTCTCAAAACTCACAATTAGTGTTAGGGTTTGAAGAGGAAGGTTGCTAGTGTTAATCTCACGTGAAAGAGGGTTAAAAGATCTTTAAAACAAGTATATATACAAAAGGTAACAACTGGGTTCGTTATAAACAAAACCCAACCCGAAACCAACCTGGCAGAAACAGATTCGCCCAGCGGTCGACCGCCACGGTCGACTACGTAGGTTTCTGGGCCATGCTCAAAATAGGGTTTGGTATAAAGCCTATAACTTTTTCATCCGATCTCGGAATGTGGTGATCTAAGATTTGTTGGAAAGTTATTAAAGAGACCTACAACTTTGATCTTTTATACTTTTCCAGATTCTGAATACATCAGTGTGTAAAATATAGAAACTCTCAACTGGTCATTACTCCCAGATTTTCACTCTTTTGACCTTTGTGCATGTTTTGTGCATTTGCACTCATTATCACAAATATACTTTGAATTAATCTCAAAGTAATTCTTATCATACTCAAACATTAAAATATATTATTTTTCACCATATAACATATTTATTATTATTTATCAAAAAAATTATTCAAATTTACGGGGTTTTACATTCTTCCCCCCTTAAAAGAATTTCGTCCCCGAAATTCCGCAATCGTATATTAGGAATTAATAATATGAGAAAAGCACTAAGAGAAGATAATCTAGACAAGGAAACCCTTCCGTACAAATCTCATATCATTAATCCCTAGATATGAACCACTAGCAATATTATGTTTAACAATCTAAAATACGGATACTCCCACTTAACCCCTAACTAAACGGAATTAGTACGTCAAGCGAAAAATCCTAACAAGGAATCCTCCATATATATACCATGTGTTCCGAATGATTAGGAGCTAAGTGTTAATATCCCTATTCTAGCGTTAAATATAAATATGATCATATAGAACAATCAAAAATCATAAACATTAATAAGATATAACCAAATCAATTTACGCACTCGAATAGGTGCGGGTAGTCACGACTCATATCCTCCTCGCGCTTCCAGAAGCCTCATCAGTTCTTTTCCATCTCTATTGAACTTTAACTTAAGGTATTACTTTCTTTCTAAGCCTCTCATCCTCTCTAGTAAGAATACAACCCGTGACCTCCATGTTAGTTAAACCTATCTGAAGCTTAAATTTTGGTGCATCAATCATCCTCTGCTGCTCTTTGTTGTGCAAATGCTTCTTAATCATCGAAACATGGAAAATGTCGTGTATACTCGATATCAATGCTAGAAGATCTATCCGATACGAAACGGATCCAAAATGTTCAACTCTCATGAATGGACCAATATACCTTGGGGTAAACTTTCCCCGTCTACCGAGTCACTAAACTCATCTGCGGTATTTTTAATAAGACATAGTCCCCAATCTAGAACTCTAACGGTCATCGTGTCTGGTCTGTGTAACTCTTCCAGGACTACGTGCTACAAGAATACGCTCCTAAACCTCTGTTGCCTTCCCTATAGTCCACCACACAAGCTCCTGTCTAAGTAATAAACTTTGTTGTAATTCTGCCCCATGAATAAGCAATCTATAATGCCTCCCGTACCATGCCTCATATAGTGTCATGCTAATAGTATATGACAAATAATATTATAATCACACTCAATCAATGGGATATGATCCTCCCAGCTATCTTGTAAGTCTATAATACATGTACATGTTTTCCGACACTTGGTTTACTCTCTCCGTTTGTCCATCTGTCTGCAGGTGGAAAACACTAGAATATCACACTGGCTACCTAACAAATTCTGGAAACTCCTCCAGAAGTACCTCTTCACATCTTTGTACATTTTTCATTGTACCTGGATACACTATATATCTGGTATGATGTGCCTCAACTATCACGAAATATAAGCTATACCCTCTGGGTCAGCATCAAAACACCTCCTAGTCCTGCTAATGATGTGTCCATGTAAACGACAAATGTTGTATCACTGCACAGAAAAGTCAAAATTGTTATTGTAGTCTATCTAACCTTAATAGTCTTAAAGACTTCCTGGCACCCCGTGCCCAAAGCAAACTATACATCCTTCTTCGTAAGGTGTGTAAGTTGTATCACAATCTTTGAATAGTCTCGAATGAACTTTCTCTCATATCCTCTTGAAACTACGAATCTTTGTAATGGTTCTTAGTGTCTCCCAATCAAGTACAACCTCAACAATGGCTGGATCCACTGTTATGCTCCCCTAGCTGATGACGTGGCCTAAAAAATCTGATCTCTTATAGCCAAAACTCATATTTACTAAACTCACTGATGCCTCTAATCTTGACTGCCCGCTATGCTCGCAATGCCAATAGAGGATGTTGCTCATGTTCTACCTCCGATCTCGAAAAGATAAGGATGTCGTCAATAAAACGACTACGAACTGGTCCTAACATGGACGGAAAACCCGGTTCATGAAATCTATGAATACTACGGGTGCATTGGTCAGCCCAAATGGTAGTACGAGAACTCAAAAACACCCACATTGAGTCAGAAAATAAGGTTTTGGAAATATTCATTTACCGCACTCGCAACTGGAAATAACTAGAACGAAGATCAATCTTTGAGAAATTCTGCACTCCTGGCAGCTGGTCGAGCAAGTCATAAATTCACGATAGTAGATACTTGATCCGAATAATGACTTTGCTCAACCCATGATAATCGATACACAATTGCATGCTATAGTCCTTCTTCTCCACAAAGAGGATTGGTACTCTCATGAAAATATCTCCTGACAATAAGATCCTGAGTTAACAACTCATCTAGCTGAGTCTGTAGCTCTCTTATCTCAGCGGGTGCCATATGATATGATAGGGTGCTCGGAATATCAGTACGGTGCCTGATGTAACTCGATACAGGGAAACAACCTCTCTTACTGGAGGAAACATAGGTATGTCCTGAAAGACATCCTGATACTCTGAGCCAACTCTAGTCTTACTCAAATCTGCACCCCGATCTCGTATCATCACCTCCTTAATGCATGCCAGAAATAACACTGCATTCTGGTTACCCTATGAGTTTGCTACTATGTATACAATGCCAACAAATGTCCACAAACGTACTGTTTTAGCAAAACAGTCAATACTGATATTTTATGATGATAACCATTCTATACCAAGAATGACGTTGAAATCCAACATCCACAAAATGACCATGTCAAAGATGAACTCAAACTCATCTATACTGATGACACATCTCCTATATATACTCTCTAATAGGGACACCTCCCCTAAAGGAATAGAAACTGATAACAGAATATCTAAGGGATGTGTAACTAACTGAAGCCTATCCATGAAGGCATGGGATATGAAAGGATTCGAAGTAGGCTTCTGAATCAAACAAGATTCGAGCTAGATAAGAATTTACTATGAAAACTCTGCTCACACTATGCTCACGTGATACAACTACATCAACCTTGTCGTTGGCTGGCAACTGCTGTACTATCGGCGGTGGAACATATGGGTCCATCTGACCGTGATAAAAACTCTGAATAGTGTAATTTTGGCCTATTGGCCCCTAAATCCTCGGAATAACTAGTAGTACATCTATCATCCGATGCTGGCCGCAACCACAACCCAAGACTATTGACCCTGACCTATATCATGTTGGTCTCCTACTGGTGTACTGCGATAATCCTTCGTTCTATGTTTGATCTTGTTATAATTATATCATGTATCCTGAATCCTGTGATGCTGCATCGGTTGTCCTCTCTTCTTATAATGTCTTTGTTGCTGATGGTAAAAATCCTTACCCCATTACTTTATCCTCTAGATCATACAATAGGCCTCTTGCCCTTGTCCTTTCCATCATACTGGTCTTGATTTCATAATTAACTATAGGAATATCTCACTGCTTTAATCGAACTAGCTCTAACTACTTGTCGAAGAAGTACACAAGTTTTCCCAAATAAGTGATATTCACTGTCTTGGCGAAAATATGAAATCGTAGATATCCCTTGCTGCTATTCCCTGGTGATATCCTCTGTGCTGAATATATTTAACCTCTGGTTGGGTACTGAGTCTACGTTAAGGAATTTTTACATATTCCTTTTTATTTATAAGCTACATATGAATCCAGTGTGCCTTGCACTATGGTGTTCTCAGTGTCTGATATTTTTACTATTCTTATAGAGCCAAGCCTCCTGCTCTACAGTTCTATCAACAGCTGGTTGTGGTGATGATGAAATCCTTAGTATTACATCTTTAATAGGCATGACTGGTACAATTGGTGGTGCAACTCCATAAAATGATACTGTTAGAGAAAATGGATGCGCCTCTCGCTCCTCGAGTGTTACAAAATCTTAGTACAAACGGTGCTATAAATTCAATCAAATACTATAGAAATTAGTGCGGCTCGGGCTCTGCTTGCCCAACTCTCTAGGTATGAGTTTTATCTCGACCGCATCCTCGTCCCAACATTTATAATATCAAGAGGAGAGCTTAATGGATACAGTAAATGATGTTATATATATATATGCACATAACATATCACAATACATATTCATAACATATAGTATTCACGCAAATACTTTAAATCAACAAAAAATAATTGTCATAAAAAATTCTGAAATTTTGAGATATACGCACATATCGTCCTCACTCATTCTAGGAAATTCTTAGCAGACATTATACATAAATCCTAAGAAACTCTATTCTAGCTCCACGACTCGACAAAGGATGATCCTAAGGATACTGGAACTAGAACTCTGATACCAACTATGATGTCCCAGGGTTCACACAAGGCTGCAGTCCAAGGTAAAACTCGGATTGCCAAACCTGCCAAGCACCAAACACCATGTTGCGACATGTTTCACCATCACAATCACTATCTCTCTAGTGGAATTAACAATTAGGTGAAGGTACATAACAGGTAAATAATAGAAGTAGTATAAAAATCATATATACACAGAAGAAGTATATCAACAAATGAGTCCAATTGAAAAAGAATGAAAATGAAAATATCTCTGAGTCTGAAATACATCTCAACGCAATGAGTCAAATAAAATCTCACTAAGGCACTCAGCCTCTACAAAATGAATACAACTCTAAAGTCTGAACAATGAACATAACTATACAGTGGAGCTTCAACTACGAAAACTGTGCAACGGCGACTATGCTAAACTCCGTCATCCTACGGCTCTCCGAAACTCTGATTTGCCTGAAAGAGATAATTTAAACAAAAAGAACAACAACAAGAGCGTCAAAGCACTGCAACAAGACCACCTCCATCCTCAGAGAAAGGGCTGCTAGATGAAGTGGAGGCTCTATCTATTAAGCATAGTCTACCTATATCATTTCCGCATATCTAATGGAGTTAATATTTAGACACCTACAAGACGAGACGTAGTACGTCGAGTGAAAAAATCCAAACAATGAAACCCTCATATATATACCATATGTCTCAAATGTAGATCCCTAAATACCAGTTCTAACTCTATGAATGAAAACAACAATCAAAAGAAATACTTCAAGCCTCAACCATATAGAACCAATGTCACATCTCGAACTACTTCTCAAGTAGTCGGCGTAATTTTAAGCGAATATCATTCAACTCAAAAATCACAATAGGCCATATCATGTATACCAAAAATCAAGAATGTACCCTACTCATGGGTATTAACATGCGAGTAACTACAACTGATAATACATATATGCGTGCATCTCCTTGTGCAATAGCGATACTCTTGTAATATTCTTACTCAGTCGCTCTTCGACAATAGGTTTTATCACCCTATTTCGGATATATGAAATGATGATACTTTTGTAATACTCATACTCAATCATCCTATGGAAATAGGTTTTATCTCCCTATTCTAAATACATGAAATGATGATACTTTTGTAATAATTTTACTCAATCGTTGTGCGAAAATAGGTTTTATCTTCCTATTCCGGATACATGAAATAACAATACTATTGTAATATTCTTACTCAATCGTTCTGTGGAAAATAGGTTTTATCTCCATATATATTTATCAATTTAAATTATGACAAAAAGTATGTTAACACAACATATTCTAAGCATATGTGCACTTATATCAGTGTACATGTCCATATCTGGTATTCACCATCATCTCAGATGTTAAACAACTCTCAAGTATTGCAATATAACAGTACAAGATCGAGAAACTCTCTCGAAAACTAAAACAAAGCCAAACAAACATGCACAGGCCAAAAGAAGTTGGTGGTTGACCATAATTATGCGGTGGTCGACCGCGATAGGTTTTTAGGGTTGACCAGGCTTCTTCCAGGCACACGGTCAACCACCGCTAAGGTGCGGTTGACCGAACACAGAAATTCCAGAAAGTGCAGTTTTCTGTACAGTGTTGTGTTTATGCCGAATTTGTGATTCAAACATATTTAAATCATACTGAAACATATATAAAACATATAACAACACTTAAACTTTGATAATCACTTACTGTAATTTTCTCGAATATAAATCAAACTCTTGTGTTAATCAAAATAGGGTTTTTCAACCTAATTAACCAAATTCTTAAATCTAAAGCATGAACTTTTAATATATAAAACATAAGCATGATTGTCAAACAACTTAGAAAAGATATACATTCATTAAATAATGTATTTAACAACTTAGGTATCATAAACCTAGGATTTTCTCATCTTTAATCCACATGTAATCTCAATTAAATGTCAAATTAGGGTTTAAACATGATTAGAACATGATTAAAAAGCTAAAAATAAATTTAAAAATAACCCTAATAATCATGATCATATTTCTATTGTAAACAGTAAGAAAAACATGTAGATCTAATATTTGTTTCAGATCTAACAATAAAAATCTAATCTTTTTCATATTAGATTAAGATCTAAGCATGTAAGCACAAATTAAACTTCTAAACTAGTTATTTAACTATGGGGATGGCTTTGGAGGCAAGTGATCTTGCATTTGCATGTGAACATGCCTCTGAAACGAATAGCAAAAGATCTCTCGATGCCAAACATCACAATTCCTCGTCTTTCCTTCGACAAACACCTCGAGATCTCTCCCAAAACTCACAATTAGGATTAGGGATTGAGGAGGAAGGTTACTGGTGTTAATCTCACCTGAAAGAGGGTTAAAAGAGCTTTAAAATGAGTTTATATATATAGGGTAAAAACTGGGTTCGGTATAAACAAAACCCAACCCTAAACAAACCTGACAGAAACAGATTCGCCTAGCGGTCGACCGTCGCGGTTGACTGTGTAGATTTCTGGGCCGTGCTCAGACTGTGTTTTGTATAAAGGCTATAACTTTCCCATCCGATCTCGGAATGAGGTGATCTAAAATTTGTTGGAAAGCTACTAGAGAGACCTACAACTTTGAGCTTTCACACTTTTCCAGATTCTGACTGTATTAGTGTGTAAAACATAGAAACTCTTAACTAGTCAGTATTCCCAGATTTTCACTCTTTTGGCCTTTGTGCATGTTTTGTGCATTTGCACTCACATTATCACAAATATAATTTAAATTGATCTCAAATCAATTCTTATCATACTCAAATATCAAAATATGTTATTTTTTACCATATAACATATTTATTATTATTTATCATAAAATATTCAAATTTATGGGGTTTTACATTTATCTACTCAAACAGGTGTGGGTAGTCGCGACGTATATCCTCCTCGCGCTCCCAAGAAGCCTCTTCAGCTTCTTTCCAATTCTATTGAGCTTTGACTAAATGTATCATTTTGTTTCTAAGCTTCTTGTCCTTCTTGGTACGAATACAAATAGGAATCTCTATTGTAGTCAAATCTCCGGTGCGTCTAATACTCGTTGCTTCTCCTCATCATGTAAATGCTTCTTAAGCATCGAAACATGAAAATATCGTGTATACTCGACATCGATGTTGGAAGGTCTAACCAATACGAAATGGCTCCATTACGCTCAACAATCCTGAATGGACTAATATACCTCAGGGCTAGCTTTCCCGTCTCCCAAATTGCCTAACTCCCTTCATAGGTGATACTTTTAATAATACATAATCCCCAACCTAGAACTCTAATGGTTATCTTCTCTAGTATGCATAACTCTAGTGACTCTACGCTACAAGGATGCACTCCCAAATCACTGCTACCTTCTCTGTAGTCTGTCTCACAAGTTCTAGTCCAAGTAATAGGTTATCCTCCGGTTCTGCCTAATAAATAGGCGATCTGCAAGGCCTCTTGTACAATGCTTCATACGGTGCCATCCCAATAGTCACTTGATAACTATTATTATAAGCAAATTCAATTAATAGGATGTGGTCCTCCCAACTACAGTAAAAGTCTATGATACATGCACGCAACATGTCCTCCAATACCTGGTTCACTCTTTCCGTTTGCCCATCTATCTGCGAGTGAAAAACACTGGAGTATGCCAATGTACTACCAAAAGAATTTTAGAAACTCCTCCAGAAATGCGAAGTAAAAACTAAGCCTTGATCTAATACTATCGTCTCTGGAACTCTTTGCACTGTAACGATCTCCTGGATGAATATTCTAGCGTAAGTCTCCACGGTATATGTTATCTTTATTTGTATAAAATATGCTAACTTCATCAACCAATCAACTATGACCCAAACTAAATCGTTCCCCTTCTTCGATCTTGAAAATCCTACAATGAAGTCCATAAAAATAACTACCCATTTCCATTTTAGAATAGGTAAAGGTTGTAGGGTTTTTGCTGGTCTCTGGTGTTCTGCCTTCATTTGTTAGCAGATAAAGAACATAGACACATACTCAGCAATCTTCCTACGCATGCTGCTCCACCAAAAGTATCTCTTCAGGTCCTTATACATTTTTGTTGTGTCAGGATGCACTTTGTACCTGGTACGATGCGCCTCATAAAATAAGTCTTTCTTCAACTGTGGACTACTTGTCATCACTAATCAGTCCTTCATTCGAAGACCCCCATTTGCTCTAATGGTCCAATCAGTCTTTGGCTCTTTAGAAATCACCTCCTTTCGGGTTTGAATCTAAGAGTCCTCTAGCTGAGATCTGACCACTCTATCACTCCAAGATGGCTATACTGACAAAGCTCCTAAAATGCACTATTCCCACTGCTCTCCGGTCTAAAGTCAAAATGGCTAAGGGTGTGAAGATCTCGATACAATGAGCACCTCAAAGATGCACCCTTGTGACGACGCTTCCTGCTCAATGCGTCTTCTACGACATTCGTCTTCCCTTGATGGTACTGAATTGCGAACTTGTAATCCTTGATGAACTCGACCCATCGCCGCTGTTATTGGTTAAGTTTCTTCTAAGAAAAGAAATACTTCAAACTCTAGTGGTCCATGAATAGTTCGAACTGTACTCCATACAGGTAATGTCTCCATGTCTTTAGTGTGAAGACTACTACTACTAGCTCCAATTTATGCGTGGGATAGTTCTGCTCATGCATCCTCAAGTGCTGTGAGATATAAGTGTAGGCATCGAAAATTGCCGATAGGTCCCCACTCACAGCTCGGTGTTAACGATCGACGATTGAACGTCACTACCCGGTTCACAAGAGTTCAAATGACGTCGGTGAGCGCCTGAAGTGAACCGACGAACTACGTGAGCCGACAGAATCTCAGAACAACGGGGACACGGACTGACCAGAAACCCCGTGATCACTGCAAACGAACCAACGCCCTTCAACTCCCGTTGGTCCCACTGATAATCCAACCGATGGGATCTACAAGGCTCTTCGTCAGAATTCCAACGCATCCGAAAGCACTCAAATCCGAGTTCGGACGAGAAATCAACGGCGGGACAACGGCGGACAGTCTCGGACTGAACCGAGGCACCCGGGGCATCTCGGCAGGCTCGAAACACCCGAGGGGTGTCTTGGCAAAGCCAAGATACCCCAGGGGTGTCTCAGCCAGGCCGAGACACCCCAAGGGTGTCTCGGCTATGGCCAGCCGAGACACCCCCTTAGGGGTGTCCACATGGCCTTGGTCCCCCCCTCCTTTGTTGGCAGCCCACATGGTCCCCCCTCCTCTTGTTGGGTGTCCACATGGTCCCTCTTTCACATGGCCTCTTCCACATGGTTCCCCCCAAGGGTGTCTTGGCCTCCTTTTACGACGAAACGCTTTTACGACGAAATGCTTTTACGGCGAAACGCTTTTACGACGAAACGCTTTTACGCCGAAACGCTTTTACGGTGAAACGCTTTTACGACGAAACGCTTTTATGCCGAAATGCTTTTACGGCAAAACGCTTTTTGGACAGCCCCCTAGGCCTCCTCTTGTGCCTATAAATAGACCCCTTAGGTCTCCATTCTCTTGGCCTTGGTTTTAGGAAAGAAATTTCAGATCTTGAGCTTTAGCCTTTGAGATCTAAAATTTTAGAGAGGAGCGGCGAAGCCCTGCCGGAGCGAGGAGTCAGAATTCTCAAAAGAACGGCGAAGCCCTGCCGAATCGAGGAGTGAGAGTTCTTCATCAAATTTCTTCATCCCCCCCCTTTCTTTTCCTTGGTGTTACCCTTCGCAGGTAACACTAAGAAGAGCTAGTGTCTCGTTTTAGCCGAGATATAAGCTTTAAACTTCTGAGATCTCACGCGGATCGACGAAGTTCTGTTTCCATATCCCTTCGCGGATAGACGAAACTCTGCCGGATTTTCCGGAAAGGATCTTGAAGCGTCAGCGGTCCACGGATATCAACATCCCCGTCACAGGCCAACAACCCACGCAAACGAGACCGAACCAAACCGGGATCTCGTGTTTATTTTCGTTAAAGTTG
>BQKN01064189.1:0-13632 GCA_022839385.1 Asparagus kiusianus
AGGTGAGAGAGAGAGAAAGAGAGAGGAGATGAGAGAGAGAGAGAGAGAGGAGATGAGAGAGAGATGATGTGAGTGCTGGGTCAGAGAGGAGAGAGGATAAGGATAGTTTGGGAATTTTACTTTAGCTGGCATGTGATAATTAATAAAAAGGGGCTGCAGTACAAAGTGTCACACTTCAAGGGGCTGATCCACATGGGAAAAATTATGAGGGGCTTTGTCACATGAAGTTTCTGCTTTTGGGGCCTGGACACATTTTTCCCTAAACTTAAAGTAGTGAGTTTTTAACTTATTTTGCTACTATAGTTTTGTATGTTTATATTCTCTTTTGTATATCTTTTTGAATGTAAAAAAAATAAAAATAAGAAAATTCTTTTGTGAATATTGTGTACCCCTTCTACAATTGACCCTAACCATTATAACTATTGTTTAATTTTGTAATTCAATATTTTATATTAATAGAAGTTTTTTATTTTAAGTAAATCAATTTTCTATTTTTATAATCAGATATTGAAGGTTTTGCATGTAGTTTGCTTGTAAGGGCTTGTTTGGTTGGTTTCTCAAAAATGCTGGAAATGGAAATAAGTGCTGGAAACCCAATTTTCATGCCTTTCCACTCATTTCTAAGAGCCGATTTTTTTTAGTTTGTTTGGCATGGAAACAGAGGGTTAGAAATACACCCATCAATTTATCATGTTTGTTTGGGGAAAGAAGAAGAAGAAATTAATGAGTTGAAACAATAAGAGGCTAGTTTATTATGTTTGTTTGGGCTTCAAACATACATGGAAACATGTTCTACCCACCCCTGTAAGATGACCGACCATATAAGACAAAAAAATCGTCGCTGTTGTGGTGAAAATACCGATCAAAGAAGCTTGTTTTTTCAAACACCCGAACAGTCACTTGGCAACAGTAAAAAAATAACGGTTAGAACTGATCCCACAACAGCTGGAACTAACAATAACTCAGCTAGAACTAACATAGGCAAAAGAACCAACAGTTGCATTAGAACTTGCGTTAGTTGGAGGTAGAACTAACACAAGAACAGCTAAAACTAACACGAGAGCCGCTAGAACTAACAATCACTTAGCTAGAACTAACATAGGCAATATAACCAACACTTATACTAGATCTAACGCTAGCTGGAGGTAGAACTAACATGGGTACAGCTAGAATTAACACGGTAGCAAGTAGAACTGACAATAACTATGATAGAACTAACATTGTCACTATAACCAACACTTATACTAGATGTAACGCTAGCTGGAGGTAGAACTAACATGACTCATGGTAGAGCTAACATGGCTAAAACTAGAACTAACATGCATTTCAGTCAAAACTAACACGTTAATCTAGAACTAACATGTACTTCACACCCATGTATAGCAACATCATCAACAATCCAATATAAGACAAACAAAACCACCATTATTGTCGTGAAAATACCGATCAAAGAGGCTTTTTTTTTCAAACACTCCAACAGTCACTTGCCAACAGTTAAAAAATAACGGCTAGTTGAGCTACCAAACCCAATATATAGCATGAACAAAGCCAAGTTATAAACATATCATAATTTCGTTCACCCATTGAACACATTTTTATTTCGTGAGATGCATACATCGGAAGGGTCTCCAGCACCAGGGGGGGTATGTTGTTTCTGCAAAATTCCAACACCCCTCAAGCTGTGCAAGAATGGGAGGAACAAAGATATATATTTCTGGGGATGTGCAAAGTTTCCAAATAAGCAATGCAAATTTTTTTTGTTTGGGCTCATAATGGCAATGCAATAAAGAAGGATGCCAGTGATTGAAGAATTGCCTGTTGGAGAGGAGATTGCAGCCAAAACAAAACAACTAAAGAAAACATTGAAGCAATTGAACCGTGAAGTCGAACTATGAAAAATTTGTTCATTCTTTCTATGTATTTTTTGTATGATTTTAATTTTATTAAACATTGTGATTTGTACATTGAAAATAAATTGAAGAAATGAAATGGGGAACAAAGCTAAAATTTTCAGTTTACATGTGTATTTTGGTTCACCATGTTAGAAATTTTTTTGCTAGTATGTAAATGTTATGTGCTCAGATTTGATCAACATTATCATGGTATGCCGCACCATCAAAGTTTGCAAAAAATCATTGAAGGTTGCAATGTTGCCTCGTCTTTACAATGAATTAACAACTTATGATTGCATCTATCATAATGTGGCAATTATCATAGCACAAAATGCATAAGCTTACATGCTATGAATTCACCGTTATGTGCTCAGATTTGATCAATATTATCATTGTATGCCTCACTGTCAAAGTTTGCAAAAAATCATTGCAGACTGTAATGTTGCCTCACCTTTACAATGAATTAACAACTTATGGTTGCATCTATCATAATATGGTCATCATAGAGCCAAATGCATAAGCTTACATGCTATGAATTTACTGTTATGTGCTCAGATTTGATCAATATTATCATGGTAAAACTTGCGTTAGCTGGAAGTAGAACTAACACGAGAACAACTAGAACTAACACGGGAGCCGCTAGAACTAACAATCACTCAGCTAGAACTAACATAGGTAATATAACCAACACTTATACTAGATCTAATGCTACATGGAGATAGAACTAACATGGGTGCAGCTAAAATAACAAAAAAATACAACCTCTGAATACATTTTCATAACAATTTCTTCATCAACTCCATCACCATCCATCTACAATACCAAATTTATGTTACTAATTTTGAAAATGTAAAGAAATTTTACTTGTAATATTTGAAACTTAGCATTCTGCTTCTGAAACTCAGCATTGAAGATAAAATAAAATAATATATGAATATTAACATTACAACAGTAACTTACTCAATTCTTAAATAGTATATTTTTTGCAAATAAACTCATGAGCAGGAACAAATACATGATTATTAACTCCGACACAATAAGCTACTAAATGGCATGATTATGTAACGCTAGCTGGAGGTAGAACTAACATGAGTGCACCTAGAACTAACACTCATGAAATACATTAGAACTAACATGTTATAAACTAGAATTAACAAGACACCAACTAGAACTAACATAACAACTGGTATAACTAACATGACACAAATTAAAACTAACATTTATTGTGATAGGGCTAACGTGATACCAACTAGAACTAACATAGCTCATGGTAGAACTAACATGGTTAAAACTAGAACTAACATGCATTTCAGTCAAAACTAACACGTTAATTTAGTACTTGTCATGAAAACTAACACGGTAAAACTAACAGGGCTAAAAATATACTCTTGTCACGAAAATTCAAACTAAACCTCAGATTCAACATGCATAACCTAATGAAAGATCCATAATGTATTCATGCATAACCTTTTACCCAAATAGACAGAATCAAGGATACCCCAAATATTAATTAATATGTTCTCCATACATTCGAAAAAAAGTCAAGCAATCATGACCTCATTACACTAAAAAATCAAGCAAACATCAACAATACCAACATGCAAGGTACATGAAGCACAAACAATTGCAAAAAAAAAAAACTACCTTCAATTTTTGGAGGTAAAGCAAGGCTGAGTGAAGATTGATCACCCAAACAGCTTGGATCTAGCTACAAACAATTGGATCTAAAGGAGAATGAGTAGATTGATCACCCAAACTGTAGGATTGGCGAACACTGTTGAAGAAGCTCAAGAAAAATAGTTTGGAAACTAGCCGATCGACCGCGAGGACTTCGGCGGTCGACCGGAAACGTACACAAGATCGAAGCAGGTTTCTGGAGTTGGGATGGTTGACCGTCACGGTCTACCACCACGGTCGACCGCCAGGGACCCTGTAGGATTCTGAGTCTCTAGATTTGGTTTGGTCGACCACCAACGATCGAACGTAGAAACTCTGAAATCATTTTAGGTGTCTGTCGTTGCGTGCGGTTGATCACGATGAATTTGGCGGTCGATCGCCAGTCGGGTTTTGAGTTGGGTTTGGATCTCAGACCTGTTTTGTTATGAGCTGATATATAACCCTAAACCTAATTAATTAGGGTTAAGAGAGGATGTTTTTGAGCAGCCTTTGAGAGAGTGTTGTGCAACCTTTGTGGGAAAATTTATGAGAGATCTAGAGAGCTTTGTTTGAGGATTTTTGGTGAGATTTGTAACCCTATATGTAATTTTCTTTATCTCTAATAGTAAAAACTCCTTCCTCCTTGCCCCATAAATGTAGGTAACTTGTCGAACCACGTAAAATTCGTTTGTCTTGTTGTGGTGATTGTGTTTTATTTATTGGTTGTAATCTATCTTGTTCTTGTTTGTACTTTTTCGTACGTTTCGAGTTTCACTGCGCACAACAAGTGGTATTGTAGGCGTTAAAAATTACTTATAGGTTCCCGCACGTAGTTCAAAACGGAGAGAAGTCGATGAACGATATTATCCGAGTCAGAGAGAATTATCCAAGTCAAAGAGGATCATCCGATGCTGTAAAAAGAAGCGAAGAAACGTACATGAAACGTCAAAACTTGTGAAATGATGAAGCAAATACAATCAAGAGGGCTCAAGGTGGCTTGCACACGTGCGGGTCACTCTAGAGTGACCCGGACGAAAAAGTAAAGTTTTGACCATGATGAGATTTGAATATGAAAAATCTCAAAAGGCAAAAATGTTGGCCTCTTTGTTTTGATGATGTTTAACAAACAATTTACCACTAATATTGTTTGTCTAGGGTTTGTATTTATCTATTTATTGTAGACAAACAATACGTTGGAGGATGGATGAAATCAAGCTTTCACGATCATATCCAATGGAGGTTGGCGGAATTGTGGAGTGAAGCCTATGCAATTCAAAGTTAAAGATCCAAGTTCAAGCTTCATCCACAAGTGTACCAAGTCAAGCTTATTGAAGATCAAGATAGCTTGGGTAACATTTAGTTTAGGTTTTATATGATGTGTGTTAGTACTTTAAGCTCAATCATATACACACACATACGCGCTTTGGTTTTGTATATATATAGTTATATATATACATATATGTTTTGGTTTGATAGTTTTTAAGTTTTACTATGAAACAATTGAATACAATTGAAAATACACTTCTTGTTTCATACTTATATGCATATATATGTTTTTATATATATCAATTTTATTTAGTTCAATGAAATCATGTTTTAGTGCATTATATGTGTATTTTGATAAAATACTATATTCATTGTTTATAGACTTCATAATAATAGTTTACATCTTTTTTCAAGTCTATAAAATTATTTTGTATTGTTTCAAAACATGGTTAAGCTAAAATATCAAAACTCATATGTTCACATTTTTATGTTTTGGACTATTTTGCAAAATGATGATATTTTTTATTTGGGAGGTCCTTTTTGAAAACCAGTTTTTGTAGCATGTGTATTATCATGTCTACAATCATTTTCTAAAGTTTTATATTTTTTAGAATTTATTTGATATTTTTAAATAGGGTTTTAAAAATCAAAAAACTGTTTATAAACCTGGAATTTCATATGTCAGTTTGCGGTCGACCGTCATGGTCGACTGCCATGAGTCCAGAGACTCAATAAGTTTTTTAGAGGCTCACGGTCGACCGTGGCGGTCGACCGGATGCAGTCCAGAGAGTTTCGCGATCGACCGTCACGGTCGATTGTCTTTTGTCCAGAGCCAAACCCTGGTCTTTTTGTTGCTCGCAATCGACCGTGAGTTTTCCACGGTCGACCACCGATTTGACCGTTGGACTCCAACGGTTATTTCCTGAGCTGTTTTTCAGGGGGCTTTTTGGTCTTTTCTGTTGGGTTTTTGGCTGAGATTTTGGGAGGCTATATATACCCCCTTGCTCTCATTTTTCATGACAACCCAAGAAATATTTTAATAAAGTTTTAACAAGGGTTTAAGTGTTGTTTAAGTTTGTTTAAGAAGCTTTTAAGCATTTGAGAGTTTGTTTTGTGAAAACAATTTCACAAGAGCTTAAGGAGATTATCAATTGAAGTTTGAGCATCCAACTCTTCTCCCTCTCTTTATTGATCCATAGAGAAGTTTCCCTAAACTCTTTTTCTAGCTCTAATACCAATTGTTAGACCCCCCGGGGGGGTGATTAGGGTCTTATGCTAATCTAATTCGATGTTATGCCAATTAAAATAAGATTAGCACAAAAAGATAACTTGGATCTTTAACTCAAGGCGATTAGACCTTAAATCAAAGAGCACCAAGCTCTGATACTAATAATCAAACATAATTTGTAAAAATATGCAAGCAAGATACAAATACATCTTGTTTAGGCTATGATTCTAGTATTGCTCCTAAATTCAATGTTTTTTCCTATGCTCAATGGTGTTTTAGATTCAAAATAGTTGTTCAATCTAAAAATATCGATTTATGGGAAGTCATTGATTGTGCTTATATTGTGCCCATGTTGGAGAAATCCAAGTGGAGCAAACATGATAAAAGGATGTTTACAATGAACAAGATTTTGTTAGAATATTTGCTAAATGCTATTAATTCATCTATGTCTAACAAGTTTGTTCATTTTGATAGTGCTTACACCTTATGAAAACTTATTGAAGCACATCAAGGGGACTTGGAGGCGATCCAACAAGCTTTGGAGGATCCCGCTTCAATTTCATATGGAGCATCATGCACACGAGCACTAGGCGATAGCCCTAGTGAGGTTTGCGAGTTCGAATCGATTAATGATTTATCTAGTGATAAACTTGCTTGTGCTAGTAAAAAATTATTGCATGCCTACAAAAAATTGTAAAATGATTTTAATGATTTACAAAGCAAGCATGTTAATTTAGAATCCGATCATGAGAAGCTAGTGTCCAAATTTGATGTCATTGAAAAAGAAAATACTATGCTTAAAGAAAACAATGACTTATTAAATTTGCAAAATAAAAATTTGATCTTATCAATTGCTAGCTTATCTCATGCTAAAATGATGCCATGTTAGAAGTAGAGAACATAAAAAATAATGCTGCTTCTTTTATAAATGATTATTTATGTTCTACTTCTAATAAAAATACATATGTGCCTAATGATGATTGTAATCTTGTGAATAAACGCATTTCATCTTTAGATTCAATTTTAAAAACATGCATTAATAATCATAAGAAGCTTGTGGATATGTGTGCCAAGTCCAAGTCAAAATCATCCACTAATTATGCACACATATATAGTAAAGTTTACAAGTGCTCTATTTGCGACCGTAAAGGCCATTTAGCTAAATTTTGCTATGATGAACACAAACATAAAAATATCAATGATCATTGTGCATCTCATCAAGTTTCTTCATCACATGTACACACACATGCACCTATTGTTCATCATAAGCATGCTCATGTGTATAGATGTGATCATTACGGTCGTTTTGGTCATTTGGCCAAGTATTGTTTTGATTTGAAAAGAAAATCTTTTTTGCTAAATGTTTCTAGTAAATCACATGTTTTTAAGTGTGATGTTTGTGGTAGGTTTGGACATCTTGTAAAATTTTGTTATGATATGCAAAAAGCTTCTATGTTGCAATATGTTCCAAATAGACCATTATTTAAGAATGTTTCTCATTTGCAAAATAATTTTAAAAGATAATCTTTATTTGCAAATGATTCCCATGCACGAGCTAATGGTCCATAAAAATAAATGGATCTCTTTCATTGCACAAATTGTAATCGGAAGGGTCATTTGAGTGATTATTGCTTTGACCGTGTTAGTACACTAAATGCGCCCAAAAGGATTCATAACCCTAGGGATTTGAACTTAAATGATAGGGGTCATGTCTCTAAACCTTTTGGTACCAAGATTACTTGGGTACCAAAACAAATTTGATTTTAAATCAAGAATTTTAGTGTTTTTATTTTTTTTCTTTGTTTTGAAAATTATGCTTTGAAATTTTTGAATATGAAAACAATTTTTATTGATCAATTCCTTTGTTTTCATGATTATTAGTTTCACTTTTGATGAGAGATTTGTGTTTATATAACCCCCCAAGGTTTATTGGGTGTTTATTCCCAAATCTTGTTTACTGGGTGCTTAAATGTTTATATGAGTTGTTACTAGCTCAAGAGCTAGATATGGTTGCCTCTCTTGATTTTTAAAAATTAATAGTGGTTTGGTTTTATACTCTTAAAAAATAATTTATAGTTTTTAAAATCCATAGTTCATGATTCTTGTATGTTACTTTTGAACTATGAAAATTTTGCTTTGATTTGTTCTTTTGAATTTATTATATAAGCACAAATAAATGATTCAAATTTTAAATATGCTTTATAATGTATTCTTTATGTGGTTTGATCAAGTTTTACAAAGAAAATTTTCTTTATTGATCAAATATCATTTTTGGGCTTAAAATTTGATTTATGATTTCATTTGGTTGATTTATTTTCATTTGAAAATATTTTGCATGATTCTCATGTTCTTTTTCTTTTGATTTCATAAATCTACTCTTATACATGGTTTTTATGTTTTTTGATATGAGACACTATGTTCATCTTGATATATTTATATATGTTCTCATTATCTCATGTATATGAGTAATATTTAGCATTTTTCATCTATGCTTGCTCACATGTTTTGCCTTGGTCTCTATTTCATATACTCCATATCGTATTTTGATAGGGGGAGCAATTCCTATACTTGTTTTATACTCACCCATGCTTATGTGTTGGGGGAGCTTTCGCTCTCTTCATCCTTTTGTCCCCTTTTTGATGTTGTCAAAGGGGGAGAAATATTGTGAGTATATTCTTTCTTATTTATATGCATGATAATTATAATTTATATATTCATTTCCTTTCATGCATATATCCTTTTTGTAAATTCTTTGTCATCATTAAAAAGGGGGAGATTGTTGGCCTTTTTGTTTTGATGATGTTTAACAAACAATTTACCACTAATGTTGTTTGTCTAGGGTTTGTATTTATCTATTTATTGTAGACAACCAATACGTCGGAGGATGGATGGAATCAAGCTTTCACGATCATATCCAATGGAGGTTGACGGAATTGTGGAGTGAAGCCTACGCAATTCAAAGTTAAAGATCAAAGTTCAAGCTTCATCCGCAAGTGTACCAAGTCAAGCTTATTGAAGATCAAAATTGCTTGGGTAACATTTAGTTTAGATTTTATAATATGTGTGTTAGTACTTTAAGCTCAATCATATACATACACATACACGCTTTGGTTTCGTATATATAGTTATATATATACATATATGTTTTGGTTTGATAGTTTTCAAGTTTTACTATGAAACAATTGAATACAATTGAAAATACACTTCTTGTTTCATACTTATATGCATATATATGATTTTATCAATATTAATTTTATTTAGTTCAATGAAATCATGTTTTAGTGCATTATATGTGTATTTTGATAAAATACTATATTTATTGTTTATAGACTTCATAACAATAGTTTACATCTTTCTTCAAGTCTATAAAACTATTTTGTATTGTTTCAAAACATGGTTAAGCTAAAATATCAAAACTCATATGTTCAAATTTTTATGTTTTGGACTATTTTGCAAAATGATAATATTTTTTATTTTGGAGGTTCTCTTTGAAAACCAATTTTTATAGCATGTGTATTATCATGTCTATAATCATTTATTAAAGTTTTATATTTTTCTGAATTTATTTGATATTTTTAAATAGTGTTTTAAACTCAGAAAAATAGTTTTTAAAACCTGAAATTTCATTGTGTCAGTTTGCGGTCGATCGCCACGGTCGACCTCCACGATCGACCGCCACGGTCGACCGCCTTGAGTCCAGAGACTCAGTAAGTTTTTCAGAGGCTTGCGGTCGACCGTGGCGGTCGACCAGATGCAGTCCAGAGAGTTTCACGGTCGACCGTCTGTTGTCCAGAGCCAAACCCTGGCCTTTTTGTTGCTCGCGGTCGACCGCGAGTTTTCCACGATCGACCGCCGATTTGACCGTTGGACTCCAACAGCTATTTCCTGGGCTGTTTTTAGAGGGCTTTTTGGTCTTTTCTGTTGGGTTTTTGGCTAATATTTTGGGAGGCTATATATACCCCATTGCTCTCATCTTTCATGACAACCTAGGAAATATTTTTAATAAAGTTTTAACAATGGTTTAAGTGTTGTTTAAGTTTGTTTAAGAAGCTTTTAAGCATTTGAGAGTTTGTTTGTGAAAACAATTTCACAAGAGCTTGAGGAGATTATCAATTGAAGTTTGAGCATCCAACTCTTCTCCCTCTCTCTATTGATCCATAGAGAAGTTTCCCTAAACTCTTTTTTTAACTTTATATCTATTTGTTTGATTATTGGTATCATAGCTTGGTGCTATTTGATTTAAGGTCTAATCGCCTTGAGTTAAAGATCCGAGTTATCTTTTGGTACTAATCTTGTTTTAATTAGCATAACATCGAATTAGATTAGCATAAGACCCTAATCATCCCCCCTCTAGGGTCTAACAAAAAGTTGTATATTTCTTCATCAGCTTTTCAATGCATCTTGAATCACTTCATTCCGAGGTCAGACGAGAGAATTAATGCTAAAATACTGAAGATAGTACAAACTATCTTGGAAAATCCGAGTCACCTCAAAGTGACTAGGAAATTCCGAGTCACTTCGAAGTGACTCACACCCATGTCAGCTCCTGACATGTTTTCTGATAAGATTGTCTTTAAGAACTCCTTGGGGTCATCCATAAACATGTGGGGTTATCCTTAAACGCGCGGAAGCTGTTACACAACCGAAAACCCACCTAAACGGATAATAACAGTTGTTCTTCGATTCTATCCACAAACACGACATTTAAAATCTATAAATACACTCATAGAACCCCTCATAAAGGCAGATTTGAAGGGATCCACAAATTTCAGAGGAGCTAGGATGAGGTTCTGACGAATTTGAGAGAGGCTAGTAAGTTCTTGGCGAATTCCTATGCATAAAGAGTGGATTTTGAGAGATCTGAAGCCCGTTCCACTATTCCTTGAGATCAGAATTTGTTTTGATCTCGAGAAGAGTAGTAATCTCACTTTGTTGAGATTATTTACTTCTGCGATTGTTTCTTTTGTGAAGCAAGAGCATTGATCTTTTATTCCGATCAACCGGATCTGATCCGCGATGGTCCACAGATAAACCCCGGCACATGCAAAGATCCCACGCAAGTAGCGGGTGATAAACATCATCTGCGTGTGTTTCTAGAGAGTTGTATTTTTATTTTTTATTCATGTAAGAAAAGTCTTATAAAAAGACTAACTCTTTTGAACTTATTGCAAACGATTAAAGTTGCAATGAGTTCCACGAATAAACCAACTTTCGACGCAAACAGGTATTAGAGCTTCGGGTTTGACTTGGAGCTTGTTCGAAGGATTCGCTGAACGATTCTTATTTGAAGAGTTAGATCGTCAATATAGGTGAAGCAAGCACATCGGGATCATCTCTTACGAAGGCGATACAGAGTCTGAGCATCAATAACACTAAGATTGATGTTCCAAAGTTTGATGGAAAAATTAATTTTGATTTGTGGATGTGCCAGGTGATGGATGCGTTGGATGCATAAAATTTGGAGGAGACTCATGAGTTACAAGAGAAATCTGAATATATGGAGGACAAGGTTTGGAAAAAGAAGAACAATAAGGCTTGTGGAGTTATTCGGTCATGCTTGATACCAGATCTTATTTATAATGTGATGAACGAGACGTCAGTAAAGAGATCGTGAGAAATGCTCAATGAAAAGTATCTTACGAAGAGCATTGAGAATCGACTTCACTTGAAGAAGAGGTTTTACCAGTTCAAGATGAAGAATAGAGTTTCCATTAGGGAGCATGTTAACAACTTCACAAAGTTGCTTTCGGATATGGCTAATATGGATATCATGGTTGAGGATAAAGACAAGGAGATGCTATTATTGTGTTCGTCACCGCAAGATGATTATGGTACATTTGTTCTCACTATGATCAATGGAAGAACTACTATTAGCTACAAGGAGGTGACCTCGGCGTTGGTGAATTATGAGTTGAAGAAGAGTGATGGAGAATCCTCCGAAAAGGCATCGTGAGATGCATTGGCAATTTAAGGCCATACTCCAAACCGCCGCCAGTTCAACCGCTTAAAGTCAAAGAATAAAGGTGAACATAAGAGTGTTGGTAGAAATCAATGTGCCTTTTGTAAAGAAGAGAGACATTGGAAGAACAAGTGCCCAAAGTTGAAGGATAAAGCCAGGAAGAACAATGGGTGTACATGCTTCAGAGGTGAATGTTACTAAAGCTGTTAGCAACCATTCAGATTCGAATTCTTCAGGCTATTCATGCCCTGCACTATCGTCAGTTTGCTATGCCGACTCTACGGAGTGGATGTTGGATTCGTGAGCTACATTTCATATTTTTCATAGGAGGGATTGGTTCTCCAGCTTTGAAGAGCTGGAAAGAGGGGATGTCATGCTTATGGGTAATGATCACGTATGCCCTCTTGGTGGAATTGATACAGTCCGGATCAGGATGCATGACAGGGTGACTATGGAGTTGAAATAAGCGAGGTTCGTGCCGCAGTTGACGAAGAATATTATTTCTTTTGGGACTTTGGAGGCAACATGTTATCGAGTGATCTTAGAGGATGCTACTATAAAGGTCACAAAGGGTTCTATAGTGGTGATGCGAAGTGTCAGGGAAAACAACCTATACTATTTAAAGGAAAATTCTGTTACAGGGGGTCTGACAGCTTCTATCACTACAGAGGAGGACATTACCACCTTATGGAATATGAGACTTAGACACACTGGTGATAAGTCCCTGCAGATATTAGCCAAACATGGACTATTAAAAGATGCGAAGACCTACAAGATGGAGTTGTGTGAGCATTGTATACTTGGGAAGAAGACCAAAGTGAAATTCAACATTACTATTCACAATACCCAAGGTACATTATTACATTCATACAGATGTTTGGGACCCTTCTAAGCACACATCACTTGTTGGGGCTAACTTTTTTGTCATTTTCATTGATGACTACTCTAGGAGAAATTGGGTATATACCATGAGGCATAAACATAAGGTTCTGGATATTTTTTGGAGTGAAAGAAGAAAGTGGAGTTGCAGATAGGTAAAAAAGTAAAGACTCTTCGTTCGGACAAAGGTAAAAAGTATAAGAGTGATCTATTTCTGCAGTTTTACCGGGATCACAATATTAGATGACACTTCACAGTTCGAGAGACACCATAACAGAACATGGTGACTGAGATATTAAACTGCACCTTGCTGGAGAAGGTGCAATGTATGATGACACAGAGTGGATTGCCTAGATGCTTTTGGGCCGAGGCGTTAGTTTATACGAGCCATCTCGTAAATATGTTGTCGTGCAATGCAATACAGGGGGAAGACTCTTATGGAGCGTTGGTCTGGTTCGGTGGCTGGTGACTATGAATCACTTCAGATATTTGGGTGTCCAGTTTATTATCATATTAATGATGAAAAATTAAATCCGAGGGTGATGAAAGCAGTCTTTTTGGGCTTTAGAGAATGTGTTAAAGGATTCAAGTTATGGGATCCACAAGACAAGAAGATAGTCATTAGCAGAGTTATAACATTCGATGGGACGTATATGATGAGGCTTCAAGTCCCTCAACAGGTGGAGGAAGACCAGACATGTGAGGTATCACAGTAGGTGGAGGATAATGTGACTTCACCCACTCCAAATAGT
>BQKN01064189.1:29810-47156 GCA_022839385.1 Asparagus kiusianus
TTGGTGAATTAATCCCCCCCGGCTATTATTTCCTTGGTGAAATAATACCCGTCGTACTATGTAGATCCGACCGGATCTAGATCTCACGGTGGTCAACGGATAAACCCCGGCGCATGCAAAGAACCCACGCAAGCGTGCGACCGTAAAACAGGAGCTTGTGATTTGTTCGGCAAAAGGAGAAAGTTGTAATCTTTTTATTTTCTTTGATCTCATTATAACCGGATCTTATAAAAAGACCGGATCTTTGTAACTCAAAAAGCTATTATTTAAGATGACAATGGAATCAACAATGAAGAAAGATACGATTTTTACCGCGAACACACACGCACAATATTTTCATTTTCATGCTTGCTGGGAGTTTTTTGACTCCCCTGGGGTTTGCATGCCCCAGACTCGGGAACCATTTTTCTTAGCAGGACCGAGCGTACCTTGAGGATCAGATTCAGCGGCAGTGTTACTTTCGGTCCTATCACTCTCTCAGCTTCAATTTATTTAGGTAGTTATTTGTTTTAGACTTTTCTCGTAATCACCTGTGATTTTCCAGACTACGATATATTTTCCTCTTTCCCATTTTGGATAGTTGTGGACTTGTCGTAGAACTTTGTAATTACAGAGATTTCTTTACCTATCTATTTTTCTTGTTGTCTTAGTTACATGCTCTATGTAGTAGTTCTTAGCAATATATCTGTGTACAGGTTGATTCAGAGGTGTGAATATGACTGTATGGTTATATTGCTGGCCAAGTCACGTCCCAAACTATCACGTTCTGGAAACCGAGGTGCAACAGGGGGTGTGAACAAGGTAATTGCTAATCTGATCCGATATCGATGCTAAAATTATAACTAATAATGAATTATCCTAGCAATTATGATATACAATAAAATGTGCAAGGATAAGCAATAAAAACAATAGGCGATATAAATAATGAGCACAAGATGTAAGAGAAGTATACACCAAAGCCAAACACAAACACAATGATTGATCACGGAGTTCGATCTACCCACGACCTACGTCTCTGCTCCTCACCTCGAGAAGATCTCCACTTGTTAGCCTCTTTATTTTGATGATGTTTAACAAACAATTTACCACTAATGTTGTTTGTCTAGTATTCGTGTTTTCGTATTTATTGTAGACAAACAATATGTTGGAGGATGGATGAAATTGCACTTTCACGATCATATCCAATGGAGGTTGGCGGAATTATGGTATGAAGCCTATGCAATTTAAAGTTAAAGATTCAAGTTCAAGCTTCATCTGCAAGTATACCAAGATAGAGCTTCGTTGAAGATCACAAGCTTGGGTAAATTTAGTTTTATATTATGTGTGTTAGTACTTTAAGCTCAATCATATACACACATACATGTTTTGGTTTTGTATATATATGGTTATATATATACATACATGTTTTGGTTTGATAGGTTTTAAGTTTTACTATGAAACAATTGAATATAATTAGAAAACATATTTTTATTTCATACTTACATGCATATATATGATTTCATCAATATCAATTTTATTTAGTTAAATGAAATGATATTTACTTTTGAAATGTTTGCAAAATATGCAATTTTGTAAAAATATTGTTTTCTTGGTTTATGGACTTAATAACAATCATATACATCTTTTATTAAGTCTATATAATCATTTTGTAATGTTTCAAAACATGATTAAGTTAAAATGTTAAAACTCATATGTTTATATTTTTATGTTATGGAATATTTTGTAAAATGATGATATTTTTTATTTGGGAGGTCCTTTTTGAAAACTAGTTGTTGTAGCATGTTTATTATCATGTCTACAATCATTTCCCAAAGTTTTACATTTTTCTAAATTTATTTGATATTTTTAAACAGTGTTTTAAAATCAGAAAACTATTTCAAACCTGTCATTTTCATATATCTGTTTGCGGTCGATTGCCACGGTCGACCGCCCCTGAGTCCAGAGACTCAGAAAGTTTTCCGGAGGCTCACGGTCGATCGTGACGGTCGACCGGATGCTCTCGCGGTCGATCGTCACGGTCGACCGGATGGAGTCCAAAGACTTTCCTCTATTGTTTTGTTGCTCGCGGTCGATCGCGATTTTTCCACGGTCAACCGCCGATCGTCCAACGGTCATATTTTATACAGAATCAGATTTCTGATTTGTTAGGATTTCTGGTCTTTTGTTTGGGGTTTTTACTGTTGGTTTCTCTTCCTATATAAACCCCTCAAACCCCCTTCTACCCGCAACAACCATGAGAGTGTTTTAAACAAGTTTAAGAAAGTTTTAACAAGGGTTTATAGTTGGTTTAAGTTTGTTTAAAAAGCTTTTAAGCATTTGAGAATTTGATTTTGTGAAAACAATTTTATAAGAGCTTGAGGAGATCATCAATTAAGGTTTGGGCATTAAACTCATCTCTCTCTCTCACTCTTGATCTATAGAGAAATTTTCCTAAACTCATTCTAGCTATTTATTGTTTTGATTCTAATGTCTATAAGCTTGATTTATTTGAGTTTAGTTTGTTTTATTGTATCTTATTATTTACACACACAACCATTGAGCTTATTGTATTTCATACATAGTATAATTTGGGTTGTGGGGAGTGTAACTTAAAGATTGAGACTACATTGTGTTCTCATCTATTGTAGAGAACAAATTATTTGTATTTGTGAGCTTCATTGTGAGGATACACTTTGTAATACACTTGTACACCGAGAGGAGTGGTTAGTGAGAGACGGGGTCGAATTCAAGAGGAGTGGAGTCGATTGACGAACCTAGGGAGAGGCCGCATTCGAGCACTTAAGGAGGAGGACACGGACTAGGCCAACACTTAGAGGGTGTAGAGTGTGATTGTAAGTGTGTAGCTGTCAAGTTTTCGGTTAGCTAGAAAACTGAGTGTGAGGTGTAAACGTTGTTTGGGTAAGCGTAGAAAACCTAGTTGTGATAGTGGATTTCTCCCCGGGAGTGGGGAGCGGAGACATAGGACGGAAGGTCCGAACTCCGTGATCATATTGTGTGTTTGTATTGTTTATTTACACTATCACTCTTATCTTGTTTATATTTATTTCACCCTTGTGTTAGTTTATATATCATTGCATATATTTTTATCATATGGGATATATCTCATTGTTCATATTGCTTATCCTAGCTCACATATCTTGTTGTATTTCATACTTGCTAGGATAACTTGTTAATAGTTTTTTAATTGGTATAAAATCGGATATGATTAGCATAAGACCCTAATCACCCCCCTCTAGGGTCTAACAATTGGTATCAGAGATTGATGCTCTTTGATTTAAGGTCTAATCGCCTTGAGTTAAAGATCCAAGTTATCTTTTTGTGCTAATCTTGTTTTGATTGCATTTGTATCTTGCTTACATATTTTTATAAATTATGGATATGAATGATGCATCTTGTTTAGGCTATGATTCTAGTGTTGCTCCTAAATTCAATGATTTCCCCTATGACCAATGGTGCTCTAAATTTAATATATTTGTTAGATCTAGATAATTCGATTTATGGGAAGTTATTGAAGATGCTTATAGTGTACCCACTTCGGAAAAATCCAAGTGGAGTAAAAATGATAAAAGAATGTTCAATATGAACAAGTTTTTGTTAGAATATTTGCTTAGTGCTTTTCACTCATATTTTTCTAACAAATTTGTTCATTTTGATAGTGCTTACAATTTATGGAAATTTATAGAAGCATATCAAGGCAACTTGGAAGAAATCCGACGTAGTTTGGAGGATTGTTCTTCAAGTGAGTGTGGAGCATATCATGCACACGGCCACTAGGCGATAGCCCTAGCGTGGTATGCGAGTCTAACTCCGATAATGATTTATCTTTTAATGAACTCACTTGTGCATATGAAAAGTTAATGCATGCCTACAAGAAATTGCATCATAATTTTATAGATTTAAAAAGTAAGCATGTAGAATTGAAATCCGATCATGAGTTGTTAGCATCTAAGTTTAATATCATTGTTAATGAAAATATTAATCTTAAAGAGAGTGAAAAATTGATTGCTAATTTATCTCATGTGAAAATCGATGCCATGATATAAGTAAAAAAAATAAAATAGAAATGAGTTTAATTCATTTAAATATGATCATGTTTCATCTACTTCTATTCCCAATACATGTATGCAATATGATGAGTTGAGTCAAGTTAAACATCGCATATCTTGTTTAGATTCAACCTTAAAAATATGTATGGTAAATAACAAAAAGCTCATGAAAATGTGTGCTAAGCCTCATGCTAAAACATTTAAACATCCTATACATCATGCACACATGTATAGCAAAGTCTACAAATGCACAAATTGCGGTCGTAAAGGCCATCTTGCTAGATTTTGCTATGATGCACATAAACCCACTAAGGTCCACATTAATTCTTCTTGTGCATCTCATCAAGCTTCATCATCACATTCACATGTACACAAACATATAGATCATTATAAACATGCTCATGTGTATAGATGTGATCATTGTCGTCGTTTTGGTCATTTGGCCGAATATTGTTTTGATTTGAAAAGAAAATCACGTTTGCCAAATGCTTCTAGTAGACTATATGTTTTTAAATGTGATGTTTATGGTAGGTTTGGATATCTTGTAAAATTTGGTTATGATATGCAAAAAGCTTCTAAGTTGCAATATGTTCCAAATAGACCTTTATTTTATAATGTTTCTCATTTGCAAAATAATTTAAAAAAAAATCTTTATTTGTAAATGATTTACGTGCACGAGCTAATGGTCCACAAAAACAAATGGATCTCTTTCATTGCACATATTACAATCAGAAGGGCCATTTAAGTGATTATTGCTATGACCGATCCCGTGCACCACATATACCCAAGAGGGTTCATAACCCTAGGGTTTTGAGCTTGAATGATAGGGGTCATGTCCCTAACCAATCCGACACCAAAAATTCTTGGGTGCCAAAATGATTTTTGGACCAAGAATTTTAGTACTTTTACTTTTTCCTTTTCTTGGTTTTGAAAATTATGCTTCAAAAATTTTTTAATATGAAAACAATCATTCTTTGATCAATACATTTGTTTTCATGATTATTGGTTTTGTTTTGATGAGAGGTTTGTATTAATATAACCCCCCCGGATTTATTGGGTGTTTATTCCCAAATCTTGTTTACCGGGTACTAAAAGTCCTTATATCGGTTGTTACAAGCTCAAGAGCTTGATAAATTATTGCCTCTCTTGCATTTTGTCAAAAATCTTATTTTTATTTGTTTCTTTGAATTCATTATACTTTACTTATTTGATGATATTTATGTGTTTGTGCTTATGGATCATCTATGTGTGCCTTATAATGCATTCTATATGTGGTTTGATCAAGTTCTTCAAATTTTTTTTATTTGATCAAACATTGTTTTTGGATTTACACTTTAATTTATAATTTCATTTGGTTGATTTGAAAACTTTTTGCGTGATTCTCATGTTCTATCTTTTGATTTCATAAATCTATTTTTATATACTATGTTTTTAAAATTGTGTATTGAGACAGTTCTTTCATATTAACATTTTTATATGTGTTCTCATTACCTTTTTTGTATGTGAGTTATGTTTAGCATGTCTTTAATCTATGCTTTCTCACATATGTATGCCTTAGCATTCATTTCATACATTCATGAGACATTTGTTAGACCCTAGAGGGGGGTGATTAGGGTCTTATGCTAATCTAATCCGATTTTATACTAATTAAAACTAATTAATAAGTTATCCTAGTAAGTATGAAATACAACAAGATATATGAGTTAGGATAAGTAATATGAACAAATGAATATATCCTAACAATGAGATATTACAAATATATGAGCAAGGATATATAAACTAACACAAGGGTAAAATAAACAATCTACAAAAGAGATAGGGCAATATGAAGAGCAATACACAAAGACGATATAAGATATGAATACAAGAATAAGAACGCCAATGCAATCACAAACAAAACGATATGATCACGGAGTTCGGTCTAACAACCTGACCTACGTCTCCGCTCCTCACTTCGAGGAGATCTCCACTATCACAACAACCGGGTTTTCTACGCTTACCCGAACAACGTTTACACCACACAATATAGTTTTCTAGTTTACCAAAAACTCTACAACTAACACACTCTTGTAATCCCACTCTACACCCTCTTAAGTGTTGAACTAGATGTGTCTCCCTCAAGTGCTCGGATACAACCTCTCCCTAGGTTCGTCAACCGATGCCACTCCTCTTTGGACGATCCTCGACTCTCGCCACACACTTCTCTCGGTGTACAAGTGTATTACAAAGTGAATCTCACAATAAGCACAATACAAAGTGTTTATTCTCTACAATGGATGAGAACAAATTATAAGCTCACTCTCTAAGTTACACAATCCCACAACCCAATTATACTATGAATGTAAATACAATAAGCTCAATGGTTGTGTGTGAGTAAACAAAGAGAAAATAAATTCAACTAAACTCAATATGAACACTAGCTTAATAAAATGATAATCAAACAATATAAAATATAAAGCTAGATTGAGTTTAGAAAACTTCTCAATAGATCAAGAGTGGAAGGAGAAGAGTTGGATGCTCAAACACCAATAGATGATCTCCTCAAGCTCTTGTGAAATTGATTTCACAAACTCAAACTCTCAAATGCTTAAAAGCTTCTTAAACAAACTTAAACAACACTTAAACCCTTGTTAAAACTTTGTAAAAATATTTCTTAGATTGCAATGAGAACTGAGATCAATAAGGTATTTATAGCCTCCAAAAACCTCAGCCAAAAGCCTAACAGAAATGACCAAAAAAACCAACAGAATCGGAAATCAGATTCTGTACAAAATGACCGTTAGGGAGAACGGCGGTCGATCGTGAAAATCTCGCGGTCGACCGCGAGCCACTTTCGAGGCTCAGAAAATTTCAGAAACTTTGACGGTCGATCGTGGCGGTCGACCGTGGGAATTTTCGAGCTGACGGTCGACCGTGACGGTTGATCGCGAAAGTTGCTGTTAGCTCCACAAGTTAAAAACAAAGGCGCGGTCGACCGTGGCGGTCGACCGCAAACTGATATATGAAAGTGACAGTTTGAAAACAGTTTTTTTGATTTAAAACCATGTTTAAAAATATCAAATAAATTCTAAAAAATATAAAACTTTGGGAAATGATTGTAGACATGATAATACACATGCTACAAAAACTGGTTTTCAGAAAAAGACCTCCCAAATGAAAAATATCATTATTTTGTAAAATAGTCCAAAACATGAAAATATGAACATATGAGTTTTGACATTTTAGCTTAACCATATTTTGAAACAATACAAATGATTTTATAGACTTGAAGAAAGATGTATACTATTGTAATGAAGTCTATAAACAATGAATATAGTATTTTATAAAAATACACGTATAATGCACTAAAACATGATTTCATTGAACTAAATAACATTGATATATATGAAATCATATATATGCATATAAGTATGAAACAAGAAATGTATTTTCAATTTTATTCTATTGTTTCATAGTAAAACTTGAAAACTATCAAACTAAAACATATGTGTATATATATAACTATATATATAAAAAAATAAAACAAAAATATGTATATACGTATATGTGTGTGTGTGTGTGTATATATATACATAAAACCAATATAATGTGTGTGTATATGATATTGAGCTTAGAGTACTTAACACACATAATATAAAACCTAAACTAAATATACCCAAGCTTGATCTTGATCTTCAATAAGCTCTATCTTGGTACACTTGCGGATGAAGCTAGAACTTGAATCTTTAACTTGAATGTGTAGGCTTCACTTCATAATTCTGCTAACCTCCATTGGATATGATCGTGAATGCGCAATTCTATCCATCCTCTAACATATTGTTTGCCTAGAATAAATATAAAACATAAACACTAGACAAACAATATTAGATGTAAATTGTTTGTAAATCATCATCAAAACAAGAAGGCCAACAATATTTTGATAGGGGGAGCAATCCCTATATCTTTCTATGTGTTATACTCACCCATGCTTATGGGTAGGGGGAGATTTTGCTCCCTTTCATCTATATGGTTTCCCCTTTTTGATGTTGTCAAAGGGGGAGAAATATTATGAGTATATTCTTTCCTTGTTATGCATGATAATTATAATATTGTATATTTATTTTCCTTCATGCATATATCCTTTTTGTAAATTGTTTGTCATCATCAAAAAGGGGGAGATTGTTGGCCTCTTTGTTTTGATGATGTTTAACAAACAATTTACGACTAATGTTGTTTATCTAGTATTCATGTTTTTTTATTTATTGTAGATAAACAATATGTCGGAGGATGGATGGAATTGCACTTTTACGATCATATCCAATGGAGGTTGGCGGAATTGTGGTATGAAGCCTACGCAATTCAAAGTTAAAGATTCAAGTTCAACCTTCATCCATAAGTATACCAAGATAGGGCTTCGTTGAAGATCACAAGCTTGGGTAAATTTAGTTTTAGGTTTATATTATGTGTGTTAGTACTTTAAGTTCAATCATATACACACATACATGTTTTGGTTTTGTATATATATAATTATATATATACATATATGTTTTGGTTTGATAGTTTTTAAGTTTTAATATGAAACAATTGAATATAATTAGAAAACATATTTTTGTTTCATACTTACATGCATATATATGATTTCATCAATATCAATTTTATTTAGTTTAATGAAATGATATTTACTTTTGAAATGTTTGCAAAATATGTAATTTTCTAAAAATATTATTTTCTTGGTTTATGGACTTAATAACAATCATATACATCTTTTATTAAGTCTATATAATTATTTTTTAATGTTACAAAACATGATAAGTTAAAATGTCAAAACTCATATGTTTATATTTTCATGTTTTGGACTATTTTGTAAAGTTATGATATTTTTCATTTGGGAGGTCCTTTTTGAAAACCAGTTATTGTAGCATGTTTATTATCATGTCTACAATTATTTCCTAAAGTTTTATATTTTTCTAAATTTATTTGATATTTTTAAATAGGGTTTTAAAATCAGAAAACTTTTTCAAACCTGTCATTTTCATATATCTGTTTGCGGTCGACCGCCACGATCGACCGCCCCTGAGTCCAGAGACTCAAAAAGTTTTTCAGAGGCTCACGGTCGACCGCCACAGTCGATCGGATGGAGTCTAGAGATTTTCCTCTGTTGTTTTGTTGCTCGCGGTCGACTGTGATTTTCTCAGATTTCTAATTCGTTGGAGTTTCTGGTCTTTTGTTTGGGTTTTTGCTGTTGGTTTCTCTTCCAATATAAACCCCTCAAACCCCCTTCTACCAGCAATAACCACGAGAGTGTTTTAAACAAGTTTAAAAAAGTTTTAACAAGGGTTTATGGTTGGTTTAAGTTTGTTTAAAAAGCTTTTAAGCATTTGAGAATTTGATTTTGTAAAAACAATTTCACAAGAGCTTGAGGAGATCATCAATTGAAGTTTGGTCATTCAACTCATCTCTCTCTCACTCTTGATTTATATAGAAGTTTTCCTAAACTCATTCTAGCTATTTATTGTTTTGATTCTAATTTCCATAAGCTATTGAGTTTAGTTTGTTTTATTGTATCTCATTATTTACACACACAACCGTTAAGCTTATTGTATTTCATACATAGTATAATTTGGGTTGTGGGGAGTGTAACTTAGAGATTGAGCCTACATTGTGTTCTCATCTATTGTAGAGAACAAATTATTTGTATTTGTGAGCTTCATTGTGAGGATACACTTTGTAATACACTTGTACACCGAGATGAGTGGGTGGTGAGAGACGGGGTCGAATCCAAGAGGAGTGGCGTCGGTTGACGAACCTAGGGAGAGGCTGCATTCGAACACTTGAGGAGGAAGACACGGACTAGGCCAATACTTAGAGGGTGTAGAGTGTGATTACAAGTGTGTAGTTGTAAAGTTTTTGGTTAGCTAGAAAACCGAGTGTGTGGTGTAAACGTTGTTCGGGTAAGCGTAGAAAACCCGGTTATAATAGTGGATTTCTTCCCTGGAGTGGGGAGCGGAGACGTAGGATGGAAGGTCCGAACTTCGTGATCATATTGTGTGTTTGCATTGTTTATTTACACTATCACTCTTATCTTGTTTATGTTTATTTCACCCTTGTGTTAGTTTATATATCATTGCATATATTTTTATCATATAGGATATATCTCATTGTTCATATTGCTTATCCTAGTTCACATATCTTGTTATATTTTATACTTGCTAGGATAACTTGTTAATAGTTTTTTAATTGGCATAAAATCGAATTAGATTAGCATAAGACCCTAATCACCCCCTCTAGGGTCTAACACCACTATCAATCAAAATGACTACACAATCAGTTTTTAAAGCTCACCGAAAACTTTTACAATTCACATGATGTCAATCCCACAAGACACTCCTCTAAGTGTTGGCCAACCCGTGTCACCTTTCCTAAGTGGTTGGAATTACTATTTCTCTCTAGGATTTACAACTAACCCACTCCTCTTGAAATTAACCTCGGTCTCTCCCAACCACTCCTTTAAGTATCATTGTGTATTACAATGTGTTTCCATAAATAGTTTAAATAAAAATTTGTTCTCTAACAAAGACGAGAACAAAATTTAAGCTCACTCAAAAATACACTCTCACAACCCAAGTATACTATATATGAAATACTTAAGCTCAAGTGGTTGTGTGTATAATCAATGAGCAAAGACAAAATTAAACTCAAATCAATCTAGCATAAATAATATGAGAATAAAAAAATAAGTTAGCTAGATTAAAGAGTTTAAAAAAACTTCTCTAAACAAAGAGAGCTAGAGATTTGAAGATGAAATCCTTCTCCTTGTTAAACTCCTCCAAACAAACAAACACACTTGATTTTCTCTTAAAAACCCTTAAACAAACTTGCAAAACCTTTTTCTAAACTTCCATAAAGAAACAAATGAGTTATGAGAGCTATATATAGCCTCTCAAAAGAAAACAACCAAAAACTAGCTGTTATATCTATTTTACCATTGATCAGTCGACCAATCAAACATATCGGTCGACTGATTTATCTAAAAAAATAAAAGGATGGGAAATAGCTATGGTCGGTCGACTGAAAAATGACATCGGTCGATTGCCAAGAGGTGATCGGTCGATTGATTTTTGGATCGGTCGACTGATAGACTGTAAAAACAGAAGCTAGAAAATCGCACTTATCGGTTGAATTATGGAAAAATTGGCCGACTTATACATACTGGTCTGTCGACTTATGGAAAAAATCGGTCGACTTATAACTGATACACATGTTGCTGAAATTTTGAGAAGCTAGTTTTCTAAATTCAATTTAAAATAGCAAATCAACTTCAAAAATAGTAAAATTTCGGGAAACATTTATACACATGAAGATAAATATGTTAGAGATGAAATTTCTGAAATATCACTTCGTATTTGTGAAAACTCACTGACCGAAAAACAGATATTCTAGTTTCTAAAATTTCTTAAAGAGTTGATTTTGTAAATTCGATTTAAAATAGTAAATCAACTCCAAAAATATTAAAACTTGGGGGAAATGTTTATATATCTAAAATAAATATATTAGAAAAGTAATTTCTAAAATATCATTTCCCAAGAGTGAAAACTCATTGATTTTCAAAACGGACAAAAATGCGAGTTTGTTAAATACTTGATTTTGATGAAATTTCTTCAAACAAGTTTTAAGATACTTTTTAATAGATTAATAGACTTAAGAAAAGATATAAAATAGCATTGTCAAGTCTATAATCTAAAAATGGTGATAAATCAAAATTAATGTGTGTGTGTAGTTTGAACTTTTAAGCATAACACATAAAGTAAACACCTAAACTAAAAACACTATACCAAGCAATGTGATCCTCATTAAGCTCGATCGTGGTCGCAGGGATGAAACATGATATTGTCTTTGACTTGAAATGCGATGGGTTCATTCCGATTTTCCTTCCAACCTCCAATGGATATTATCGTTTTGGCGCACGTCCAACCAACCTCCAACTTAGGATCTTCGTATATGATACCTAACAATCAAATGCAAACACTCGACAAACAATGTTAGGAATTATTGTTAATCATCAAAACCAGATTAGATAGTAGGCTCATAAATATAAGACCTAATAGAGTCCAGCTCTCGCCTTCCTTCAATTATTTGCTTCCTCTCAAAGTTTTGGAGAAGGAGAGGCTCATTCCGGCAGATTTTGAGAGAAAGTGACCCAACGCCGCTATCTTCCTATTTAGCCTTTGGACATCCTTTAGTATGTGGGGCTCGTGTAGTTGCTCTATAGTAGCTATCTTCTCAGGATTAATCTTAATGCCTCTCTGGGTGATCATGAACCCGAGGAATTTGTCTGACTGTACCCTAAAAGCACATTTGGATGGATTAAGCTTTATGCAGTTCCACTGAAGAACAGAGAAGGTTTCTTCGAGGTTTGATATGTGGGACGACACTTACCTTAACTTAACTAGGATTTTGTCCACATAGGCTTCCACGTTGCAGCTAATCCAAGGCTTAAAAATTTTGTTGACTAGCCTCTGGTAGGTAGCACCTGTGTTCTTAAGACCGAAAAGTATCACCTTGTAGCAATAAGTCACTTGGTCTGTAATGAATGAGGTCTTTTCTTGATCATGTTCCAGAATGAGGATCTGGTTGTAGCCTGAGAAGGCGTCCGTGAAGCTCAATGGTTCATAACTCGTAGTTTCATCAACTAGCTGACCAATCCTATAGAGAGGGTAGCTATCCTTCGGGCAAGCCTTGTTAACATTAGTGAAGTCTACACATCCTCGACTTGTTAAGGACCTTCTTTACCAGTACGACATTAGACAGCCACTCCTGGTACTAGACTTCTCGGATGAAACCGACTCTAAGGAGTCGGTCTACCTCATCTGCAGCCGCCTTATGTCTCTCCGGGTTGAGATGTCTCTTATTTTGTCAAACTAGCTTAGTGTGTTGGTCGACCAAGAGCTCATGACTCATCACTTTACGGGGAATCCCTAGCTTGTCTTCAGGTCCCCAGACGAATACATCAATGTTTGCCAATAGGAATGCAATCATGGCTCCTCGTTGAGGTTAAATGAGGCTGGATCTAATCTTAACCTTCCTCACTCCTTCCTGGTCGATTGGTATCACATGGTACTCCTCGATGGAAGTCGTCTTTCTTGCTCCAAAAATTTCTCCATCTAGAGGCATGACTTCTCAATGAGCAGGGTCTCTAGCACTCCTTTTCCTTTTATTGAGAGCAGATAGCAGGATCTGGCCTCCTTCTGGTTGCTTCTGGCAATTCTGACAACTTCAAGAGTTAAACATTTTATCATCTGGTGGTAGGTGGATGGGATTGCCTGCAGGTTATTAAGGGTGGTTTGTCTTAAAATAACATTGTATGCTGACTTGAGATTCATCACTAAAAACTGAGTCTGAATAGTAGACTAGTAAGAGTACTTGTGGACCGTTAGGGAGAGAGTGATCATCTCTTCTGGTAAAAAAGAATGCCCCATGGATCCAATGAGCGGACCGCGATAAGATTGCAGCTCAAATTTATCGATGCCCATCTAATTGAAGGCATCGATGAACAAGATGTTCGTAAAACTTCCCGTGTCGACAAAATCCTCTTGACTTGAAAGCTATTGATTCCAGCCGAGATGATGATGTGGTCATCGTGAGGCGTCTCAACACCTCACAAATCCGAGTCACAGAAGGAAATGGGCTGATCGGTCCTAGGCTTCTTGTTACACAAATTGACTTGTAATGCATGCCTATCGTACTTCTGACAAGCATTATTAGATTGTCCTTCAGCAGTAGGTTTGCCACTTATAGCGTTAATGACCCCTCTTTACTAGGTTTGCCTGGTCGAACATCTGCTGGTGGCTAGGGGTGAGACAACCAAGAACGGGGCCTCCTGTCAGTTCCCCTAGGGTAGGCCCTCTCTTGTCTCACTAGATGACTATCCTCTTCAAGTATCCTCTTTGTATTAAGTCCTTAATGTCTCTTTAAATGACTCGGTAGTCCTACCACCTTAGGGAGGATGGTTACATGGTCGGTTGAGCTCAACGAGTACGATGTACAATTCTAGCCGAGAACGATCATCAAAGCCCAAGCCATGGCTGATTTCCTCATTGAGTTGACCTCCCAAAATGATGAGCCATCCACACCCCTTCCACTAGCCCAACCAAACCCTTTGACACCTTAAGCTATCAAGGCATCTACCTCTCAGACACGCCGCAGCCTCGAGCAAGACTCTCCAGAGTTCACCTCTTGGTAGTTGATAAAGGTGGATGGGTCCTCTTGCAGGAGTGATCCTATGTAGCCCGGATGGGTCGATGCATGAACACTCCATCAATTTTGATTTCTCAGCCTCAAAAAAGGAGGAAATATGAAGCACTTTTGGCGGGTCATTGAGCCTCCTTGGCAGCAAAGGCTGAGCGCCTCTACATTCTGGTAGACTCCCAATTTGTGGTACACCAGATGAGTGAAGAGTATGCAGCAAAACACTTGAGACTGGTCCTGTATTTGAAGACAGTCAAGGATCTACTAACTAACTTCGTAGATTTTAGAATCTCCTAACTCCCCCATGCTCTCTCAATGCTCAGGCAGACGCTTTATCCAAAGTCTGGTCGACCAACTCAGGAAACCAGGCAAGACGTATATACATGGATCCCCTCAAACTTCCAATCATCATGGAGACCCATGCATCAGTCATGCAGACCGATACATCTACAAAACCCTATTGGATAGATTCAATCATCCAGTATCTGACAGGAAGGATGTCGCCAGTGAATGCTACTGAAGCTAGGAGTTTAAAAAGGAATGCTCGCCGATATCTCATGCATGATAAGTAATTTTATCGAATGTCATACTCCAGTAGTGGTGTTAGCCCTGTAGGCATCAAAAATTTCTTATAGGTTCCTAAACACAACTCAAGATGAAGAGAAGATGAAGAACGCCGTCATCTAAGTCACAGAAGATCATCCGATACAAGAAGAATCGAAGAAACGCGCAAAACAACAAAACGACAGACTCAAAACTATCTCACAACTGGCGAGATAGTATACACTATCTTGTGGGCTGAGACAATGTAGAGTGTCTCGGCTTGCGAGATAGGAAACACTGTCTCAACTATTGTGAGGTAGTTTTATCGAGTTTCGTGCGGTCCACGTGGCTCCATAACTACTTGGGAATATCCATAAATGCGGAGAGGCCATTACAAACTAAAAATCTGTCAGATTGGTTTGTTTCAAATTCTTATCCTCAATAACAACTTCCAGGGGCTATAAATACCTCTTGGCACCCTTGTGCACGGGTATGGAGGTTTCGGGCAGATCTGAGAGCAAGTACCCACAAATTTCAGAGAGAGAGACAATAATTTTAGCAAACTTCGATCATAAAGAGAGAGTTCTTCATCATTTTTTTTGACAGATCTCAAAGGCCTTCAGCGTTCCCCCGATCTCAAACATCAATTTGATATCGGAAAGATGGTTTATCTTATCTTGTTGAGATATCGACTTATGTTCTTGTTTCTAAAATGAAACATTAACACAAAGCCTTCTTCACGGTCAACCCGGATCATTGAATCGGTGGTCCACAGATCAAAGCGTCCCCGACATAGGCAAAGATCTCATGCAAGCAGCGACTAATAAATAGTTTATGTGTGTGTGTTTCTAGGGAATATCCCTTTTTATTTTCTTTGTAAAGAGAAGTTTTATAAAAAAGCTAACTCTTTTATTTCCATTGTAAACGATACACAATTGTAATAGAAGCTATAATAAAAATCATTTCCAACGCAAACACGCTGGTGACTACAGTGGGAGCTAACGATCTCGCTCCTAAGACTGGAGTGTCGCAACCAATAAAGATCCCGATTGATTCTATGGTCGAGTACGAGTCGACCAAGCGAAGTTTAAGGAGTACCTCTCATTCTCCTCATCAAGATCCTCCTCACCCCGCAAGTGCAGGAAGACTTCAACTTTCAAGAAGGTATTCTGGTCTTCAATTCCGATGAAGGCTACGGGTGATGACTCTCACCTAATTATTGCTGAGGCTTCCCCTTGCAATGTTACTCTGGTAATCAACAATGCCGGAAGCTTTGCTCATGATGCTTCCTCCCCAGTTAAGGAGTCGCTCGACAAAATTTTTCCAACTCTGACGAAGAGGGTTCGTCAGAGGTAACGTCAACATCTCGCTAGTCAGCTCACCAAGGCCTTGTAGCAAGTCGATGGGGTTCGATACTATGCAGACTTGGAGTCAAAGGAGCATCGAGTAATCCAACAATTCCAACATCAAGTTACCGACATTTCCTCCTAGACATCGATCGATGAATGGGTCCATGTCAAAAGGACTCGCTCAACTCTTAAAGAATGCATCCAGAAGTGTCGTGCACATGCCATGCACATGTGTGCTCTTGTGCAAAGGGAACAATAAATGAAGAAGGAAAAGTGTCCAAAGAACCACCAAAGTCCTGCAAAGTTTGGATTACAAAGTCCAAGACTGCACAAAAATCAAGGCTGAAGACAACAAGTGTCGTCTTCTTCAACTGAGACAACCTAAGCTATCTCGCAAGCCGAGACAATCCATGGTGTCTCGCCAAAGGCCGAGACACACTTACCTGTCTGACACAAAGAGAATCCCTCATGATCGTTTCTTCGCCTCTGTCGACGTTCGCTCCTGGTCCGTCTTCTGCCATGCCACCAGAGAAGCCTCGGGTTACTCCTGACCTCTCAAAGTTCAAGATCACAATGAAGGATCGCCTTGGTCCTTTGTATGATGATCGAGACAAAGTACCAATAAAGGAACACTTATGTCCGAAAAATAAAACCCAGATAGATCCTTAGGCCGGGGGTCATATACAGACTCCTATTAAGTTTACTACTGTGCAAAGGTGTTCCACCATCTCCAAACAAACTAGGAACCCTCAATGTACCTGCTCGCGCACTATGCACAATAAAGAAAAGGAGGCATCCCCTCCTGGGAGAATTCTGGCCACCTCCCGCATTGGGGTATGTGTTGAAGCCCAGGGGCCTGTTAAGAATCTATACTCGCAAAGGGGTGGTTCTAAACGAGCGACTCCTGATGTGATCTCGAATCGATAACACACCAACAAACGATAGGGTGCTCTGACCACCATACCGATGAGTGTTCGCGGGAAAAATCGGGTCTTTCTTCATTGATGTCATTGTACTCTTGATAACAGTTTATCGGTTACAAAAGATCCGGTCTTTTTATAAGATCCGGTTACAATGAAAATCAAAATACGAAAAAGAAAGATTACAACTTTTATCCTTGTTTGTCGAACGAATCGCGAGCTCCTGTTTTGCGGTCACTCGCTTTGTGTGGGTTCTTTGCCTGC
>BQKN01064189.1:52156-88310 GCA_022839385.1 Asparagus kiusianus
TCGTCGAGCTGTATTGTGGGACCTATAGGCAATTTTATACGCCTACAATGAGTTGTACTATCAGACTAGGAGTGTGAAAAAATCTCAAAAGAGGATTATTCAAGAAGTGAGCTCTCATTATTCATGCGAGAGGCTCATCAGGGTAGTATTATCAGAATGTAACTGCTCTAGGACCACTCCACAAAGGGTCTCGGTATTTCAAAGACTTTCTAACAAAACGTCAAAGCCCAAGCCAAGACGTTTTCACAAGAGAAGATCAACCATCTAAGATGATGAATTCCTAAAAGTTACCATAAACATGGCTGATAAAGGAAAGTCAAAATGACATTCAAATGATTCTAATCCTGACTTTAGCCCAGGAGGAAGAGTCAATCTAAGAATATCCCAGCGAATGTCTTGATTCCAATTGAGAGCCACCAGACGCAGGGACTATCAGAGAATGCACAAAGGACTATCCTCGGATGATGAACTATCAGACACTTGCTCTGTAATCACTTCAGACGACACAATGTCTAACATCGTGCAAGCTAAGGGGCGTTCCCGATCACTCCTGACCAATTAGCTCAGATGCTTCAAGAAGCTCCAGCCAAGCAAAAAGAAGAAATTAGAGCTAAAATAAGGATGGATACGGAGTTGACCATGCAACAGATGAGAGAACTGCAGGCTCAACAACATCAACTACCTGAGTCTAGTCAGCAGGCTGAATCTAGTCATCATAATACCACACTAGTTCAAGCTAATGCAGATGATAATGACGCAGAGGTGGACGAATATATTTTTGCTGACCCTCCTCCCAACAACAATAATGCTAGGGATGGTCCAATTAACTCTTCTCAACATCGTTCGAACAAGGATATAGGTGAGGATAAGAAGATGAAAGACCTCGAGAGCAAAGTCAATGCTTTGATGTCTACTCAAGAATTAAAGAAGACCGGTAATCCATGCCCATACCCGAGAGAGTGGGAGTCAATTCCGTACCCGACGAAGTTCAATCTAATTAACTTCATGCCATTTGACATGAGAGGCTCACCTACTCAGCACTTGATACTTTAAGTCTCACGTGGGTATAATCTCTGGACATGAACCCTTTATGGTCCAGTCATTCATGGGCACCCTTTGTGGGGCCGCCTCTAATTGGTACCGACGTCTCAAGCCAGAGAGCATCAATAGCTGGGATGATATGGAAAGCCTATTTCTTAGCAATTTCTTCGATGATGATACTGAAGTGTCAATCGAAACTCTTCTGAACAAAAAATAAAAGAGCAGAGAGTCAGTCGACAACTTTGTCAAACACTTTCGAAACAAGGCGATGAACTGGAGAGTCCCGGTCATTGAGGAGTTCATCGTGAAACTTTCCACAACAATCTATCTTTGGATGTTTTGGAAGCCATGGGAGTAGTACCATCCAAAACCTAAAAAGAGTTGAAAGTACACAGAACCAAGAACTTCAGAACTTCAGAACCAAGATTCCCAAAGGAATACTCCTTCAAGGAAGATGAGGTTCCTACCATCTTTAAGTACCTCCTAAACAATAATAAAATCAAGCTACCGCCAATTACGGATTAGGAGGAAGCTAAAAGGACCATGGATCCAAAGTACTGTGTGTATCACAGAAGAGTTTATCATCCAACTAAATCTTGTTATGTACTTAAAGACAAAATCTAAGCATTAATCGATGCAGCATCATAACTGCAAAGCAGCCAAAAGAAAAGAAAGTGGGAGAAAATGTAGTGTCTATCTGCTTTGGATCTGTACCCTTATCATGGTTCCAACCAGAACCTATGTCGAAGGTGGAGATAAAGACTATTAATGATGATCCTTATGGGCAACGCCAGAAGGGGCTTGTTCGACATACAACCCCTAATGGCAAAGTTCTATAGGTCCACCCTGATCTTCTTAACGACGAGCAATGGACGGGATCTTCCCCCAAGAAGAAGTCCAAGAACAAGGGCAAGTCTTGCTTCCTCGCCTTAGGAATTTCGAAGAAAGATGATGAAGCCATCCTAACTTTGTCACTCTCTAAAGATGAACATGAAGTTCTGGCAGCCGACGGAGAACCGAACTTCTTCACCAGGAGTGGAAATGAATATCATTACAAATATCCATAGGTTTCCAATCCAAATGCTAAAACATTAACGGAACTTTGGGTTGTTACAACACCTCCTAAACCTTCTGAGAAGCCTCAACAACATCACACTATAAAATAGAAGGAAGCTGAGGCCAAGCAAAAGGAGAAGGAACCCTAACATAATGAGGTTCGAAATTCGAAGAAGTCTTATTTCAATCCTCCGATTAGGAGAGACATACCGGAGAGCTCGAACACTCTATACCGCTTTGATGTTATGGCTCAACTAGCCAACATCCCAGCGAAAATCACTCTATATGAGTTGCTGCGTCTTTCCAAAGACATCAGGGAGGCTTTGCAAAAAGCTTTGGCTGATTCTGATATTTTTCTTTCTCAGATTAACCAAGCCCCTGAAGATCTGGAACCATCAGTTCAACACTGCAATCTGACGGCTAAACAGTTCCCTTGTATCACCTTTACTCGGGAGGACATGCAAGTGAAGAACTCGAAGCATGACAGGCCCCTGTGTTTCATCGGATACATCGGCTCAAGCGTTGTCAACTAGATCCAAGTCGATCCGGGTTCCGCAGTCAACTTCATGTCACTCCGATTGATGTATTATCTTAGAATTCCCACCAGCAAGTTAGTGTCCACAGGCACTGTTATCTATGGATTCAACACCAGTGGATTCAGGCCACTAGATAAAATCTGAGTGAAGCGCCACCTTAGAGATTTAAAGTCTAAAGTCACGTATTACGTGATTGATGCAGAGACCTCCTATAACTTATTATTGGGTCGACCTATTGGCCTTCTTGTTTTGATGATGTTTAACAAATAATTTACGACTAATGTTGTTTGTCTAGTGTTTATGGTTTTCTATTTATTGTAGACAAATAACATGTTGGAGGTCAGTGGGATTGCGCCACAAAGATCATATCAAATGGGGGTTGGCGGAATAGTGGAGTGAAGCAATGCAATTCATGTTGGAGATTCAAATTCAAGCTTCATCCACAAGTTTACCAAATCAAGCTAGTTTGAAGACCTTCAAGCTTGGGTATATAGTTTATAGTGTTTGTAGTATAGGTTTATACTTTGTGTGTTGGTACTTTAAGCTCAGTCATATACACACATACACGTTTTGGTTTTATAGCTTTCAAGTTTATATAAATATAAAACATACATACTTATTTATACACATTTCATATTTATTGATTTTTTTAGCCATATATATATGAAACAAATGGATATAACTATATGTATACACGTATTTGTTTCATATCTATACATGCAAATAAACATGATTTTATTTATGGATTAAAGATGTTTATTTAAAAAATTATGTGTTTATGGATTAAAGACTTGTTTACAATATTTTATATATTTTCTAAGTCTATTAATCCATCAAAAGGATTTGCAAACTTGTTTGAAATTATTTTCGTCAAAATAAAGTATTGACGATTTCGTATTCTTAAATAGTTTACAAAATAATTTATATTTAACAAATGGGAAATGTAATTTTAAAAATTCTTTTTTAAACATTTTATATTACATGTCTATAATTATTTCCCAAAATGTTATCATTTTTAGAGTTGATTTACTATACTGAATTGATTTTACAAAATTAAGTGTTTCAGCAGTTTTTAGAATCTGGAATATCTGTTTTAAAATATTTATTTCTCAAAAATAGGAAGTGATATTTTGTAAATTATTATTCTAATATGTTTATATACATGTCTAGAAACATTCAACAAAATTTTATGATTTTTAGAGTTGATTTACTATTTTAATTTATTTTACAAAGTCAGATACGCAAATTTCCAGAATGCTGGATTTTGGGGTATTTTGGTCTTTTCAGCCTATAACGGCTAGTTTTTGAGGGTTTGTGGCTGGTTTAAGAGGCTATAAAAAGCCCTCAACTTTCATTATTTCTTATGGATGTTTAAGAGAGTTTTAAAAAGAGTTTTACAAGTTTGTTTAAGGGTTTTTAAGTTTGTTTGTGAAGAAACTTTCACAAGAGCTTGAGGAGATCATTCTTTGGTGTTTCAGCATTCCACTCTTCTCCCTCTCTCTCTTGTCATCTTTAGAGAAGTGTTTCTAAACTCAATCTAGCATTACATTTATATATAATTGTTTGATTATCATTTTATTAAGCTAGAATTTATTTAAGTTTAGTTTGATTTGATTTACTCTTTATACACACACAACCATTGAGCTTATTGTATTTATATACATAGTATAATTTTGGTTGTGGAGTTTGTGACATTGAGTTGTGCCTAATTGAGTTCTAGCCTTGTATTAGAGAAAAAATCTTTTGTTGTGAGCTATTATTGTGAGTTGCACTTTGTATTACACTTGGATACCGAGAGAAGTAGTTGGTGAGAGACGGGGCTAGAGACCAACACTTGAGGTGATAGTTAGTGTGTTTACATTGTGAGTATTGTAGAGTTTTCGGTTAGCTAGAAAATCGTATTGTGAGGTGTGAACATTTTTCGGGTAAGCGTAGAAAACCCGGTGTAGTTACATTGTGAGATTGTGAATGTTGATCGGTGAGCGTTAAAAACCGATATTGTGTGGTGTAAATGTTATTTGGGTGAGCGTAAAAAACCTGGTTGTGATAGTGGAGATCTTCTCGAGGGGAGGAGCGGAGATGTAGGTCATGGGGACCGAACTCCATGAACATATTGTTTGTTTGTGATTACATTGGCGCACTTATTTTTATGTTCATATCTTATACCACCTTTGTATATGTAGGTAATAAAAATTGCCTTTATCCCTATCAGAGAAGTTCAGAACAAGACCGCTAAAACCTCATCCGAAAGAGCAAAAAGGGGGAAAACGCTGATATCTCTCAAACCGTAAGGAATTTAGCGAAACGGAGGTGGCAAACCCCTTTTGGAGGTTTGGTTAGCTCCGTCTCGTCGAGATAGTCGATTTTCATACATAATTCATCAAATTCTGACGTACGGTTTGAAAGTTATGGCCTACTCTTCGAAGCATGTTCAGTAGCTCGCCAAAAGGCTAAAGCTCGCCTGTAAAGGCTGAAGCTCACCTACAAGGAAGTCTGTCTGCAAGGATAGAGCTCGCCTAACAGCATTGAAGCTTGTCTGAATGAGATTCGCATGCACAGCTTCGCCTGTACATGCTCGCCTGCACATTGAACCAAGCTCGTCTGACAGCCTGCACCTCGCCTGCGTGGACTAAGCTCGCCTAACAACTAGAAACCCGCCATTATTATTTGCTGCCCACTTGGAGTATGGGAATAGTCACACCAGTGGTCAAATCCCATGAACCAAGGGAGAAAGCATGGCGCTCCTTACTTAGCAAGAATAGGGCGGCTGACAGGACCCTCTAAGTGGTCATATCCCACAGCTAGGACGGCTGGCTCCCTCACCCCTACTAGTGGTCAAATCCCACAAATCAAGGGATAACTCATGTCATCCCTTGCCTATTTAAAGCCACTTTTAGTTAACGTAAAAGAGGTTGATTAGCTGCTGCTGGCTTGGCTGGCTAATCTTCCGAAGGTTGAACCTTGGCTCATTTGCTAAAGGCTCCCTCATTTGAAGAGACTCGTCTGAACTCTCAGACTTGAGGCTCTTAGGCTCTTTGCAAGCTCTTGCATGGTAGTTCTCTCCAAACAGTTAGTCGGCAAGCACAAGGTCCTCGTTTGGCCTCGGGTATAGTCAAACTCGATCAGCACGAGCTTCTACTGTGTACTGAAGCTCGCCCGCAACTTCACTCGGATCATCCAAGGGAAGCAAACTCGATGTGAGAACTGAGCGAGGCGTCCTATCGCTACCAAAGTCCCCACGTTAAACAAGGAGGGCCTTCCCTCCGCTTCTGTTATAATTTCGATTCATTAGTTTGTAATAAGCTATTCTTATAAATACAAACGAAATCCCTATTTTGGGAGATCAAAATTTACACCTACATAAGATGGCCACCACAGTGAGAGAAACCGTTTCTTCAATCGAAATAGTGGTGGTGCAGTTCGACGAAATTGCAGCGGGGACAACAATTGAGTCCCTCGTGATCGAGTTCGAAGAGTACTTATCTTCATCCTCTTTTGGCGGTAATGCGTCTCACAAGTGCTATAGAGTTGCGCGTGTGGCCCAGTCCCAAGTGACCGAGGCAACCACATCGGAGAACTCCGCCCAAGAAAGCACAGGGGGTTTTATCTCCCCCAAGCCCATCACGGCCGAGCCGGAGGCAAAGGATGCAGGTTCAAGTGCTACTCGATGGGTTGTTGAACGATCCTCGCAGACCCCCATGCAAGAGGAGATGCTAATTCATGTCGGCACAGACCATGCCTTCGCCGTCAACATGAACGCTCCCCTCTCCAAAAGAGCCAAGCAATGGCGACGACAAGCTCTCGCCTACCAAAAGACGCAAGCCCTCGTCTCCGATGACGTCCTGAATTACTATTCAGGCCTGAAGAGATCCAAGCCAAAATGCAAAGTTCCCAAAATTGGCGAATTTAGTGTTTTCGGTGAGCCTAGCAGTTCAGACGAGCCCCACGAGCTTTGCTCCATGAGCAAGGTTTCCAATTTTAGGGAACCGCTCAAATTAGTCGAGCCCACCTACACAGACGGGCTTTGCTCTTCAGGCGAGCTTCCCAAATCTGCCGAGCTTTCCAAATCTAGTGAACTCTGTAGTTCAAACGAACTTCATCAAGTTCGCTTAACAGCCCAACTTCGCCTGCAAGCCGACCTTCGACAGAAAGGCAAAGCTACAGCTCGTCCAACAGGCGAGCCTCGACAGGCCGAACCTCGTCAACACATGCGATCTCGCCAATTCGCCCAACAGGCGAACCTCGCCAGGCTGAGCCTCGCCGACGAACTCAAGTATGCTAAACAGGCGGGCCTCGACAAGCTCGCCTAATAGTTCGATCCCGCCTGTAAGAAGCGGTAGTTCTCCAAACAAGAGAACCTTGTCTGAAAGAACAGGAGGTTGAACCTCACCAACAGGCTCTAGGTCGCCAACCACGTGAACCTCGCCTGAATGAATAGACGTCTGAACTTCACCAACAGGCCCAAGCTCGCTTGTCTAGACAAGGTCGCCTGAGTTCAACGCTTGGGAAATTTCCCGAGTGTTCCCATTTGGAATCCCTTGAGTCTCCTCCATTTGAGCTCCAACAGTCGGCTGAGGTTCAAACTCGCCTTAAACCTCACCTGAACGACCAGTCAGATCGACCTCTGCAGCAGTCGGCTGAAGGTCGCCCAAATGCTCAAGCTCACCTGTAGTCGGCTAGAGCTCGCCCACATTCCAGACCTCGCCTGTCTCAGCGTGGTCGGTTGGATCCGACACTTAGGGAATTTCCCAAGTGTCCTCATGTCGATTCCCTTGAGCCTCCTTCATGCGACTTCACGTCTCGTCCTTCCGACACTAGGGGTTGTCACTATCAACTTACATGGGATCTCAGAGGATGCTTGACTTACAAACGCACGTCCTACGAGACTTCCAATGAGGTGGAGCTCCCCTCCGCAACTGTTAATGTGACGGAAAAGTCCAAGGCCATTGAGCGTGAAGGTATCCACTAACGCACTCCCGTCTCTGACAAACAATGATGATTGCTCGGTAGTGGCAACGTCACAGGCTTCAAGCTCTATCCAGGGTGAAGGTGTTGAAAGTACCCTAATGCTGCTAGGAAGGAACCCTAGAGGGGGGGTGAATAGGGTTTATGCTAATCTAATCCGATTTATGCCAAATAAAAACTAATTAACAAATATCCTAGCAAGTATGATATATGACAAGATATATATGCGAGGATATACAACTAATACAGGGGTGAAACAAACAACATAAGATAGTGGGAATATAAACAATGTGCAATTGACAAAGGCAATATGAATAATAAGCACGAATATAAAAGTGCGCCAATGCAATCACAAACAAAACGATATGTTCACGAGGTTCGGTCCGCCTGACCTACGTCCCCGCTCCTCACCTCGAGGAGATCTCCACTATCACACCCGGTTTGGAAGCCGGAACTTCTCTACACACTCGGTTTTCTAGCTAACCGAAAACTCTACAATCCACACAATGTATCTACACTAACTACAACCCTAAGTGTTGGTCTCTAGCCCGTGTCTCCCTCAAGTGCTCGGAATTATCACCTCTCTCTAGGCTACCGACGCCACTACTCTTGGGACAACCCCGTCTCTCACCACACACTCCTCTTGGTGTACTAGTGTAATACAAGTGATCTCACAATGAAAGCTCACAACAAATAAATTGTTCTCTAATACGAGGCGAGAACTCAATTAAGCATAACTCTAAGTCACAAACCCCACAACCCAAATTTATACTATGAATGTAAATACAATAAGCTCAATAGGTTGTGTGTGAACAAAGAGGTAAAACAATATAAACTCAATATGAAATCTAGCTTATGAAATTAAGAACAAACTTATAAAATGCTATAATTGAGTTTTAGGAAACTTCTCTATAGATGACAAGAGAGAGGGAGAAGAATGAATGCTCAAACACCAAGGATGATCTCCACTTGCTCTTGTGAAATTTGCTCCACAAAACCAAACTCTTGTAAATGCTTAAAAGATTTTAAACACACTTAAACAAAATTTAAACCCTTGTTAAAACTTTGTTAAAACATTATCTTTGTTAATTTGAACTGAGGATATGTGGGGGTATTTATAGGAACCCCAAAGCCAAGAGAAAACAAGGCAAAAAGACCAAAAAACCCAAAAACAATACAGTCTGGAAATATAGCCGTTACAGTGTTATGAGTCGACTCGTACTTTTTATGAGTCCACTCATAAGTAGCCGTTACAGTGTAAAAATCAGCTTATGGGTCGACTCATAAAATTCATGAGTCGACTCATCATGCATGGGTCGACTCATGAGGTCATGGGTCGACTCAGCAGAAACAAAACATATATTCTAGCGCAGTTCTTGAGTCGACTTATGACAGGCATGAGTCGACTCAATCTGATGGGTCGACTCATGATGTTTGTGAGTCGACTCATCAGAAGCAAAATGAAAACTACACAATAGTTTATGAGTCGACTCGTCACTGTTCATGAGTCGACTCATAACATGCACACAGCCTGTTTTAAACAGTACATGTCAACTTAAAACAGGGTTTAAAAATATCAAATAAATTCAGAAAAATGTAAAACTTTGGGAAATGTTTATAAACATGATAATAAACATGTTACAAAAAGAATTTTTGGAATATCACTTCCCAAAACTAAAATATCATTATTTTACAAATATATCCAAAACATGAGAACATGAGATATTTGAATTTTGATGTTTTGACATAAACCAAGTTTTGAAACTTTGTAAACAGATTTTATAGACTTGATAAAAAGTATAAACTATCGTTTTTAAGTCTATAAACCATACAAACCAAAAACACAATGTTTTCCAAATGCAATAGAATATGAAACATATAAAAGTATATATGAGGATATATATTATTTCATATCTACATAGCTAAACCAAAACATGAAACAAAATAGTATTTTAACAAAATACACATATAATGCACTAAGACATGATTTCATTGAATTAAATAGACTTGATAATGATGAAATCATATGTAGGCATATAAATGTGAAACAAATATGTATTTTCAATTATATTCAATTGTTTCATATTAAAACTTGAAAAACTATTAAACCAAACCATATATGTATATATCACTATATATACAAAAACCAAAACGAAGTGTGTATGTGTGTATATAATTGAGCTTAAAGTACTAATACACATAATATAAAACCTAAAACTAAATTACCCAAGCAATCTTGATCTTCAATAAGCTTGACTTGGTAATCATGGATGAAGCTTGACTTGGATCTTTAACATGAATTGCAAGGCTTCAACCACTACTCCGCCAACCTCCATTTGATGTGATCGTGTAGGCTCAATCCATCCAACCTCCAACACATTGTTTGTCTAGAATACCTAATAAGAAACATAAACACTAGACAAACAATATTAGGAATTGTTTGTAATCATCAAAATAAGATTAGAAGATGTAAGCTCATAACATGAGACCTAACAGGTGTGGAAGTGCACATGACCAACATCCCTGATGAGATATTCAGGAGACTCGACGAGCAACAAACAACCATCGATTCCTTGAAGGAGATACTGGAACAGCTTCTGAACGAGAAGAAGAAGAAGAGAGAGAGGACTTCGTGGGCTTTGTATAAATCCTCGAAGAACAAAGAGCGGATGCCTACTCCTTCTCACTCCTCATCCGAGTCATCTGGAAGAGCGTCATCTTTGGGTCATAATCCAAGGGACAAAAGGCTCGATGAATTACAAAGTCAACTCGACGCCTTGAAGCTCCAGAAGCATATGGACAAGCTGGGGGTTGTCAGACCATATCCTATCAAATGGGATACAGTCTCATACCCGTCGAAGTTTCAACCACTGGACCTCCTGCAGTTCGATGGTAAGGGTTCTCCTACCCAGCATATCTACTATTTCTAAGCGCAAACCGGACACATAGTGGGGAATGATCCCATTATGACTCGATTGTTCATTGGCACCCTCAAGGGGGTCGCCTTTGAATGGTTCTGCAGATTAGAGCCTGGATCCATCACTTGTTGGAAGGACATGGAAAAGCTCTTCATGGCCAGATTCTTCGACGAGGACAACGAAGTATCTGTGACCACCCTACTAGCTGCAAAGCAGAAGAAGACAGAGTCTGTAAGCAACTTTGTCAAGAGGTTCAGGAACTGATCGTTACTTACACGTGATTAGGTTTCTGAGGCCACTCTCATTGAGATGTGTCGGAACAATCTCTCCATCGACATCTTGTCCAACATGGGCACTGTCATAGCTCGCTCGTGGAAAGACTTAATCCGCCAAGAAGAACAAGTTGAGAGCATGTTCAAGCGTATGGATGCTGAAGAGCCATGTGGATTTGAAGGAGATGATGACCAAAGCAATTTCACTTTGATAGTGGAAACTACTCCCCCTCTTGATGCCTTCCAAGAATGAGAGGTCCACTTTCTGGACGATCAATCCTTCTCACAGTCCGGTGCATCCCAAATCTTTCACTTGGTCAAAACTTCCTACAGTTAGGACCAAAGCCAAATTCCCTCGCCGATCCTTTCTAATAAGACGGTGGGTCCCGAACCTATCAAGTTAACTGCTACATCGGATAGCCATTTCTCCATCAGTTTTGTTCAACTGGACGATGGATCTGGTAAGGCTATCAAGTTAACCATTACCTCTGATAGTCTCCTCCAAATTTTCCCCGTCGATCCTCTCCAATAGGACGATGGGACTACTCCCACTATCATGTTAACAGTCACCTCTGACAAATCAACTTACCAGTCCTCTTCAATAGGATGATAAGTCCACAGGGTTGCTCAAAATCACAACAAACTTCCACTGTCATGTTAACACTACACCTCTGACCAGAATCTACTTACTGACTCTCTTCAATGGAATGGTAGGTCCACGAAGTCGCTCTAATCACGACAATTACTATCAGGTTAATGATTACCTCCGATAGTCAACACCGTCATTCCTGCAAATGACATTGTCCGATCAGTTGTCATACTCATACGTCCCTGAACGACCTGATCCTTTCCGAGCATTCTAATATCTTTAGAACAATCGATGAGTAGTAGCCTACCATGCGATGGCTCCTATAACAATTAATAATCACACTCATACGTCCCTGAATGATTTGATTCCCTCCAGCATCGTCTTTCCCGCAAAAGGCGTTGATGTTTGATAATGGCCTACCAAGCGATGTACCTTTATCCAAATAGTGGCCTACTATGCGATGTACCGCTATTTTGGGTTCGTCTTTGCCCCAAGAGAAGACAAATTAGGGTTCGTCTTTGCCCTAAGAGAAGACAAATCTGGGTTCGTCTTTGCCCCAAGAGAAGACAAATCGGGTTCGTCTTTGCCCCAAGAGAAGACAAATCAGGGTTCGTCTTTGCCTTAAGAGAAGACAAATCGGGTTCGTCTTTGCCCTAAGAGAAGACAAATCGGGTTCATCTTTGCCCCAAGAGAAGACAAGCTTCTCCTTGACTCAAACGGGTATACGAGTATAAACTGTTTCTCAAACCTCCAACTAGTATACGAGGCTAAAATATTCCCTTTCCTCCAATAGGTGCATGAGGCAAAACTGCTCCTTTCCTCCAACCGGTGCACGAGGCTAAACTGCTCCCTTACCTCCAACTGGTACACGAGGCTAAACTGCTCACTTTCCTCTAACCGGTGCATGAGACTGGTACACGAGGCTAAACTGCTCCCCTTCCTCCAACCGGTGCATGAGGTAAAACTTCTCCTTTCCTCCAACCGGTGCACGAGGCTAAACTGATCCTTTACCTCTAACTAGTATACGAGGCTAAACTGTTTCTTACATTTAACGAGAAGTTCCTCGAAAATATTCTTAAGGATAACCCGACAACCTCCAACTGGTGCACGAGGCTAAACTGCTCCCTTTCCTCCAACCGGTGCATAATGTGAAACTGCTCCTTTCCTCCGACTGGTATACGAGGTTAAACTGCTCCTTACATCCAAACGCCTCAAATGGCTAAGGATATAGGAGAAATTTTAGCATTGAGACTAAGAGAAGCTCCTCGACAACTTACCATGCTAAGGGCAAGAGCATGGCTAGTCCAACTCAAATGGTAGTTGGTAAAGACAAATCAAGTCCGTTGGTAGCTGAGGGTTTGCTAAAAATCCTAATTCAATATCGCCGAGTTCGATTGGAAGGCGCCTCGCTCCGTCTGAGCAGTAATCACTTTGCAGGTCTTCGTTTCCAAAGAATTCTAGACCCCATGTGGCCTGATTCAGGTCTGAAAACTTTAGAGGGAGTTCTGTAGGTAATAAAAATTACCTTTATCCCTATTAGAGAAGTTCAGAACAAGACCGCTAAAACCTCATCCGAAAGAGCAAAAAGGGAAAAAACGCTGATATCTCTCAAACAGTAAGAAATTTGACGAAATGGAGGCGGCAAACCCCTTTTAGGGTTTGGTTGGCTCCGTCTCATCGAGATAGTCGATTTTCATACATAATTCGTCAAATTCCGACTTACGGTTTGAAAGTTATGGCCTATTCTTCAAAGCATGTTCAGTAGCTCGCCAAAAGGCTGAAGCTCGCCTGTAAAGGGTGAAGCTCGCCTGTAAGGAAGTCCGTCTGCAAGGATAGAGCTCACCTAACAACATTGAAGCTCACCTGAATGAGATTCGCATGCACAGCTTCGCCTGCACAGGCTCGCCTGCATATTGAACCAAGCTCGTCTGACAGCCTGTACCTCGCCTGCGCGGACTAAGCTCGCCTAACAACTAGAAACCCGCCATCATTATCAACTGCCCACTTGGAGTATGAGAATAGTCACACCAGTGGTCAAATCCCACGAACCAAGGGAGAAAGCATGGCGCTCCTTACCTAGCAAGAATAGGGCGGCTGACAGGACCCTCTAAGTGGTCACATCCCACAGCTAGGGCGACTGGCTCCCTCACCCCTACTAGTGGTCAAATCCCACAAATCAAGGGATAACTCATGCCATCCCTTGCCTATTTAAAGCCACTTTTAGTTAACGTGAAAGAGGTTGATTAGCTGCTGCTGGCTTGGCTGGCTAATCTTCCGAAGGTTGAACCTTGGCTCATTTGCTAAAGGCTCCCTCATTTGAAGAGACTCGTCTGAACTCTCAGACTTGAGGCTCTTAGGCTCTTTGCAAGCTCTTGCATGGTAGTTCTCTCCAAACAGTCAGTCGGCAAGCACAAGGTCCCCGTTTGGCCTCGGGTATAGTCAAACTCGATCAGCACGAGCTTCTACTGTGTACTGAAGCTCGCCCGCAACTTCGCTCGCCAAGGGAAGCAAACTCGATGCGAGAACTGAGCGAGGCGTCTTATCGCTACCAAAGTCCCACGTTAAACAAGGAGGGCCTTCCCTCCACTTCTGTTGTAATTTCGATTCATTAGTTTATAATAAGCTATTCTTATAAATACAAACGAAATCCCTATTTTGGGATATCAAAATTTACACCTACAGTACATTGCTTGTTGCTTATATTGTCCACTATCTAGTTTGGATTGTTTACCCTTGTGTTATTTGTATACCCTCATATATATCTCATAGTATATCTCATTGCTAAGATATGTTTCTTTGTTCATATTGCATATTTTTGCTCATAACATATTGTATATCTATCTTGCAAGAATAATTTATTAATAAGATTTAATTAGCATAAAATTGGATTAGATTAGCATAAGACCCTAATCACCCCCCCTTTAGTGTCTAGCACGATCCTGGATCTATAGTAATGTTATAGTATCTTCTACACTCCATCAGTGTCTAAAATATGTGGACGCTAATAATGAGGTCAAGATGGTGGTTGCGGATAAGTAACCATTTAAGGAGTTGGAAAACTATTTCACTAACTCCCTTCTATACAGTGCTGAATCCGATACTGAACCATCGGCCCAAGGCACGAACAATGGAGAAGAGGCTAATACCAAAGCCGGGCTCGATTATGACGAAGGTCTTGTATTTAATGACATTTAATCCTTTGTAATCAACTTTGACGGTGCAGAATCGTCAGATAGAAGTTGTAACTAGCAATTTACCGATTATGTAATAAATAGCGATTTAGAATACTCACCTTGTCTTGATGATGTAATGATGGGGCTGTAGAATACCACTGACATACATATGCTACTTCTATTGTCTTGCATGACAAAGAAGCATGTCCAAGACTCCTTCAAGAAACTCTTGTCCTTCCTACTAAGGCAGGACGTGGGAAAGAGATAGTCTTCGATAAAGGAGAGTTGTGTGCACCATCAAATCCCTTCTTGAAGAATGACAGCGATGATGAAAAACCTGGTCGCTATTTATTCAGATATAGTTCATAAGCACAGGATTACATGAAGAAATGGGGATACAACTTTGCGCTCGAGAAAGGTCTTTACTTTGGTCGAGGTCCTTGAGTTCTACCCCGGCTTACCTATGTACCAAAAGGGAAGCCTGACAATTATTATGGATATAGAAGAGGTCTAGGCTATACTTCTTCGTCCTCTGACGAATGCTGTTGGAAGTTAATAACCAATTGGCCAATCTGAACAGGGATGAACATTCATTAGATTCTTCAGGATGGGATTCTGATGTTAGCTTTGGGGAGATGTTCAAAGTCTTAATGTCAAACATGGCTACTGTCAACCCTACCACAATGAAAGAAGACGATCAATTGCTAACCTGGGAAGATCATTGGATCCATCACTTGCACATCTAATATAGTGATAGATTTGAGCAAAGAGAACCTCCTACTGAGGATATGGTGGCTCAAATCAACATAGGCGATAAAGTAAATCCAAAGCCCATATTCATCAGTGGTAGCCTCCCACTAGAAGAAAAGGAGGAGTTAATTACCCTAATCAGGGAGTACATTGACATATTTGCCTAGAACTATGAAGATATGCTAGGACTTGAACCGAATGTGGTGATACACTACCTTAACATCAAAGCAAATGTCAAACCTATCAAGCAGCAGCAAAGACGGTTTCGCTCGCAGATTATGGAGGCGATTGAAGCTAAAGTCAAAAAGCTAATTGACTCAGGCTTTATCACGGAGGAGCAACATCCAGATTGGGTGGTGAATATTGTTTAGATCCTCAAAAAGAATGAGAAAATTAGAATCTACATCGACTTTAGAGATCTAAATATTGCTTGCCCAAAAAAAGACATCCCTCTTCCCATTATGAACGTTATCATCGACAACACGTGTGAGTTTGATAGAATGTCATTCATGGATGGATTCTTAGGGTACAACCAAATCAAGATGTATTTGGATGACGAGAAGCACACCTAATTTAGGATGCCGCTCGACATCTTCTGCTACACAGTTATGCCCTTCGGCCTATAGAATGCTAGTGCTACATACCAATGAGCTATGGCGAAGATTTTTCAAGAGCACATCCAAAAAACTGTCGAGTGCTATGTTGATGACTTGGTCGTGAAAAGCCACAGCAAAAATGATCATATCAAAAACTTGAGAACAATATTTGATCTCATGCGAAGTCACCAATTGAAGATGAACCCCACCAAGTCTTTCTTAGGAATGTCCAGTGGCAAGTTCCTCAGATCCGTCAACACCATGAAAGGTATCCATATTGACCCAGATAAAGTGAAAGCAATTCATGAACTGCGACCTCCGAGAAATCTCAAGGAACTCAGAGGATTGCAAGGACGGCTAGCTTATATCCGTCAGTTTATATCGAACCTCTCCAAAAAATGCTAACCATTCTCCAAACTCACAAGAAGGGTGTGTCATTCGTTTGGGATGAGGCCTGTCAGAAAGCATTTGAAGGCATCAAGGCATACTTGTCAAATCCTCTTGTCCTTATCACACCAAAGTCAAGAAAACCGTTCCTGATTCATGTCAAGGCAACAAACCACTCGTTGAGTGCTCTGCTAGCGCAAGACGATGAAAACAATCATGGACATGTAGTTTATTATCTGAATCAAACATTAGTCGATGCTGAATCTCGATATCCGATGATCGAGAAGGAGTGCCTCGTCATGGTGTTCGCAATCAAAAGATACGACACTACTTAGTTGGACAGACAATCTACGTCATTTCCAACGTTAATCCGATTCGAGTGTTCATGATACAACCAACTTTCATGAATTGGCAGTTAGCAAGATGGGCGATGCTTCTATCACAATATGACCTCCATTTCAAACAACAAAAGTCGGTCAAAAGACAATCTATCTGTGATCTTCTAGCGGTTAATCCTACGAAGGATACAACTGAACTATATGAAGATTTGCCGGATGAAACCCATGAAGTCAACACCACCTCTCATTAGTAGATGTAGCAGTTATACTTTGACGATGCTTCACCGAACAACTAACATAGCAAGTACTCCTGGATGTTTGAAAGTATCTTTAGGAGTCGGAGTTATCCTAGTTTCCCTGGAAAAATATATGATACCTCGAGCCTATTCCCTTATTTGGCCATGCTCCAATAACGTGGCTGAATACAATGTGCTACTCTTTAGACCCAGTTTCGCCAAAGAGTTGGGGGTGGAATACCTTGGAGCTTTTGGTGATTCTCAACTAATAGTTAACCAAGTACGAGGAGAGTACGAGGTCAGGAACCAAGACCTAGTCTCATACCACAAGGCGGCCATCGAGATAACAAACTCATTTGAAGAATTTTTCATCGAGTACATCCCCCACCTCCAGAATGCTTACGCTAATGCGCTGGCGGCCCTAGCGATCTCCTTGGCTCAGCCTCCCGGGACAGAACAGTTGGTCACGATAAGAACTCACCAACTCTTCATACCTAATTGCGCCCTAGACTTCAAATAGGTGCACGCAACCAAAATTGAACTTGAACCTCAAGACTGGCATTTCCCCATCATTGATTATGTTCTATACGATATATTATCGGAAGACAAAAGAAAAGGATTTTGTCCAACGAAGAGTACCGAGATTCTACTATAATGCAACAACTCAAATGCTCCATCGTCGTGCATATGACGGATTGCTACTCCGCTGTCTTTCAACTAAGGAGACAAAAGAGGCCCTCAAAGAAGTGCATGATGAAACCTATGGTGTCCACCATCCTGATCCCAAGTTATGTGGTTGCCTCAGAAGAATAGGCTATTATTGACCGACTATGGTCAAGGACACAGTCGCGTATGCTCGACGGTGCTACACATGTCAGATACATGCTAATTACATGCATCATCCTCCGGAGCACTTGCACCCTTCGACCACACCATGGCCATTCGAAACCTGGAGAATGGACGTTGTAGGTCCTATTTTCCCTCCATTAGCTAAAGATGACCGTTTTATTTTGGCAATCATCGATTACTTCTCCAAGTGGGTTGAAGCAATTCCACTCAAAGAGGTAAAGATGAGCAACATCATTAAATTCATCAAACACTATATTATTTACCGATATGGTGTTCCAAGATGAATCGTATATGACAACAGCCCTTAGTTTGTCAGCAACTCCTTCATCAAATTTTGTGAAAAGTTTAGAATTCTAGAAGTCTCCTCAACAACCTACAATCCCACTGCTAATGGTTTAGCCGAAGCCTTCAACAAGACCATTATCAAGATCTTATCAAAGTTCGTAAGAATCAACAAGCGAGATTGGGATGATAAACTTGGCGAAGCTCTCTGGGCTTATCGCACCACAGTCCACATACCGACCAGAGCAACTCCATATTCCTTGGTGTATGGATGTGAAGCTGTCCTTTATTTGGAGATCCAAATTCTATCTCTTCATGTTGCTCTCGCAATAGGGATGAGACGGAAAAACAACATCAGAAATGTCTCGAAGAACTTGATATGTTAGATTAGAAACGCTTGGAAGCTCAACAACAAATTGAGTTATACCAAGCTAGAATCTCCAGGGCCTTCGACAAAAATGTCCGACAGTGGGTCTTTAAGGATGGAGACTTGGAACTTGCCGTTCGACGACCAATGATACTCAATTTCTAGAAAAAAATGCAAGTTCTAGTCCAAATAGGAATGACCATTTGTAGTAAAAAATAGTCTACTCAAACGGTGCATATCGCTTGATCACCCAAGATGGTGATAAGATCATGATGCCAATTAATGGGAAGTTCCTAAATAAGTATTACCCCTAGTATATTCAGGATAACCTATTTGACACATTGTACATAGTCACGTATAAAATGGCAGTATCACCCATCGACTGGAAGTTTTTGGAGGATACTACACATGGTATTCTTAAGGATAACACGAAATCAACCGATTATTCAAGATGAAAATCAACCATCTGAATAATTCGTTCTTAATCATTAAAAAAATGATTAATACACTCCTACTGTGGTTATTTAATCATTACCAAAATGAATAAAACTCTCCCACTGTGACTCTAATTTCCTTTGGAGATGAAGCACATCCTATCGGCGTCAATTCAATTGGAACAATTTTTCTAAAGTCTTCGGGGTCATCGATATTTTCTCGATAACCAAGATTCTCTTGTGAAGTGAAAGATAACAAAATACCACCTTTCCTTCAACCCTGATACTTGGTTGTTTCCAACAGCCAAGATCAACCCTCCTACTGTGACTTTTGTAGCACTCTTTCGTTGAGACGAGATTTAATGACTCTAATCTTCTCTTAACTCCTACTGCATGACTGTTGAGTGTTCAATACTTCACATTGACCAAATCAATTAACGATGGGTCCATCAAACCCAAAAATCTTTAACCATAAAAAAACGAGAGATAAGAAAATATATTTTTTCCTTCTTTTATAGTTAGGCTCACACATCTACCCACTGTGTCCAGACATTTCACACTCCCACTGTTGAAATCCTAACATAGTACTTGAAAATTCACTTTACCGATCCACGATAATTATCAGGCTCCCACTTCGTGTTAAGTTTTTGCAGGAAAATACCATCGAGAACTTAACACCAAAACTCCCAAAGTGATTTATACAAATCAACACTCTTCCACTGTTATTTGTACTACCTCACTCCCATTTGGTCAAACCTTTAGATAGTTAGGGCCAAAGCCAATATCCTCTCTCGATTCCTTCCATGAACGAAGGGTCCACTCAAATTGAGCGATCAAACCTTTAAATAGTTAGGGTCATCCCAAACTCCCACTTGGCCAAACCTTCAGACAGTTAGGACAAAAGCCAAAATCCCCTCTCGAGTCCTTCCATGAACGAGAGGTCCACTTTCAAATTGGGTAATCAAACCTTCCGACGGTTTATAGTTATCTAGATCTTTTCTAAGCTAACACCATGCGATGTAACTCAAATATGATTCTCGGAGTGGAGATCCCACTCTTAGTTTTCCCTTTTCAGATTCTCGGAGTAGAGATCCCACTCTTAATTTTCCCTTTCTAGATTCTCGGAGTGGAGATCCCACTTTGAGTTTCTTTTGAAGTGAAAGATAAGAAAATACCTTCTTTCCCTTCAGCATTAAAGTGGAAGATAAAAAAACACCTTCTTCCCTTTTAGCGCCAACTTCTTTTGAGCGAGAGATAAGAAAATACCTTCTCTCCCTTTAATGCCAAAGCAGGAGATAAAAAAAATACCTTCTTCCCCTTTTGTACAACTTTCGAAGCAGGAAGTAAGAAAATACCTTCTTTCTCTTTAGCACCAAAATCCATGTCTTTCACACATGGAGAACTTTATCTCGATCCCTTATTAGAGATAAGTCTGCATCTAATACATGTTGTCGGGTAGCTTATTCCCGCGATAATGACAAGTTCTACATATTCAACATCGTAGCATTAAAATCCATACCTTTGACACATGGGAGACTTTATCTCGATCTCTTATTAGAGATAAGTCGACATCTAACACATGCTGTCGGGTAGCTAATTCTCACAATAAGGGCAAAGCTTGGATATTCAACATCGTAGAACTAAAATCCATGTCTTTCATGCATGGAGGACTTTATGTCGATCCTTTACTAGAGATAAGCCTGTATCTAACACATACTGCTAGGTGGTCCATTCCCGTAAAAATGACAAAGCCTACGTATTCAACATCGTAGCACAAAAATCCATGCCTTTCAAGCATGGGGAAATTTATGTCGATCCCTAATTAGAGATAAGTCTGCATCTAACACATGCTGCCCGGTGGTTCGTTCCCATAAAAATGACAAAGCCTACGTATTCAACATCATAGCACCAAAATCCATGTCTTTCACGCATGTGAGACTTTATCTCGATCCGTTATTAGAGATAAGTTTGCATCTAACACATGTTACCGGGTTGTTCTAATGAAAATGACAAAGTCTACATATTCAATACCGTACCAGTGATCGTTATTAAATTAATGACCTCTAAATCCATGCCTTTCACGCATGGGAGACTTTCTCGATCCTTTATTAGAGATAAGTCTGTGTCTAACACACGTTATCGGGTGGCCTATTCCCGTAATAATAGTAAAGCCTACATATTCAATATCGTAGCACTAAGTCTAAGAGAGTTCATTCTTTTAGCACAACGTCACATGTAGAACGGACTCAGATAATCCACTGAGGGTTTGCTAAAAATCCTATAAATATTATGTTTATTTATTCTAAATATAATGAGTAATCATAAAAAATATGCACTAATCAAAAGTTTCATTTTATAGATGAAGTAAAATCAAAGAGTACAAAGATAGTGTGATCAATCTACAGAGATATATCGACTATGAATTTGCTTCTCTAACTTTGAGAGCTTCTCTGCGTAAGCATGTTCAAGTTCAGTCTGTAAATCAGCTTTGATGGAGTCTTCAGTAGCGGCCAATGCCTGTGTAACCTCATTCTCCTTCTTAGCCAATTTCTCTTTCTCGAGCTTCAGCTTCTCGAACATATGAGCTTCAGCATGCTCCACACTAGCCATGTCCATTTCCCGGATGGCCTGAGCCTCCTTGGCTTCCCTAAGTTCTTGCTTAAGTCGAGCTATTTCTGCACAGCTCGACTTGAGACAAATGCAAGTCGAGCCTCCTTCTTGCTTTATTGGCAAGCCTAACTCCATCTGCTTTACACGACCATGTAGTCTTCTAACCTCAAATCTGAGGGATGCTCGTGTGTTGTGACATGCCTTCAACCTAGACTCCATTTGAGAAGTCACATAGGAGGAGGCACCAAAAGCTTGGAGCTCTCTTAACTTGGCTAGCTCTTGCTCCAGTTGAGTCAGATCTGCTATAATGGAGTCATCCAACTATGAATATCCTTCCTCCCTGATGATTGACACGTGGTGATCAAGAGATCGCTTGAAAGAATAAAAGGGAATTCCTCGGTGAAGAATTCAGTCAATCATTCCATTCAATAAGGAAATGAAGTTGAAGAGCTCTGTGCTGATCACAACTCTATCCGGATCGTCGTCCGACATCAACACCTTGATGTAGTAGTATGGAGATGACAAAGGCTCTACAAGAAAGAAGAGAATTAAGCAATCTGATCAAATACCTGAGATTATAAAGTAACGACAAGAGGGAAACATACCGATGCCAGCTAAAGATCCTCAGCTCGGTGTTCTTGGCTTGGCTCCGCTAACTCAGCCTCACGAATTACTGGAGTCGGTTCAGGTATAATAGTCATGGACGTACCAGCCTCATTTGTTGGTCTTGTGATTAGAGCAACGAGACTAGCCCCAATCCTAGATGTAGCCTCCGAGAGCATGGCATCTAAAAGAACGATAGTCTCGGGCTCAGAAGTGGATGGTAGAATTTCAAGCATAGCTCGCTGCGAAACACCTAAAATTGTAGCAGTACCAACTCTAGTGGCTGGTCCTACAATCAAAACTCCCCAATGGTTAATTAAGAAGTAACAAAAAAAATGGTGATGTCAGGATAAGATCCATACCTACAAACGAACCAGCCTCAACAGTTGGTCTTGCAGCGTTGCCATAAGCTTGCTCCGATAACATATCAGTGAGCAATTTATGATTGTCTTCAGAGAAGCCTGTCACTTGGTCAAGGGAATGTTCATCAAATTCCTCGATTTTGACATCATGAAAGGCTTCCTCTTCGATGGGTTCCTCCATCATAGCATCTACACATAAGCTGAATTTTAAGCACAAGAAGGAAAAGTGAAAATTCATGTTGAGCAGGAATCCGATGTACCTTTGGTGGCTGTAACAGGTTCCGCGGCCTCGACACTTGGGCCCATCTCCTTCAATTTCTCTAAAAGATCATGAAGCGTAGAAACGATTAAAGGGGCACGAATTCTGAATCGTTTAATTATCTTAACTGCTACCTGAATAAGGTATTATCTATGTTAGATATACCTAGGCTGGAGGATGCTAGGGTAAGTTCAGTAGCTGGAGGATGCTAGGGATACTGAGGTTGGCGTGGATACTAGGATGGTTTAACTCTTCCTTGACTCTTCATCATCAATCAGCAACTCATCATAACGGCCAGAGAACTAATGGAAACATTTGAAGAACTCCCAGCACTTATGAATTTGAAATTGCTGCTTCACCTCAAGAAACTGTCGGGCTTCCCATTTGCAGTCCTCCAAAAATTGCAATAAGGGAATGGACGGATCAGCAACACTTATGGAGAACAAATTATGCCATCAAATAAGTATAAGAAAGCTAGATCTTAGCAGTGGGGATCTCACTCGACGACTTGTTTCCCTCTTATGTGAAGCCAGTGACTAGATTTCGAAGCCCGCTGTGAATATCGGCGACCATCGCCAAAAGCAAGGAAAGTTTCTTCCTAAGGGTGAGCTCAATAGCCAGAAAGAGGACCTTTATCGGCAATGCGTCAGAAAATTGGTGCGACACAACACATTTCTTCAACCAAATAGCGAGGTAGCCCGCCAGAAGAGTCATCGGCTGAATCTGCTTCTGTGCATGCCACAAGAACATCTGGAACTTTGTACCCCTTAGGTGCCCTCAGCAGTGCGAGTGGTATACGACTGAGTGTCGATCTTCTCGATCAACTTGTTGATTTCTGAGGGAGTCAGAGGTGCCAACCCACAAATATCCTGGCCAGAAGTGCTTGAGCAAGTAGTCCATGAACTGTTTCAAACTGAGCTAGGGAGACTTCTTTTTAGCCTTGATATCTATGTTGGCTAAGGTAGTCTGGTGACACGTCAGCTCCCATAATGTGTCATACCTGAAGGAGTTAGCCATCCTCATCTAGCTCAATTGGTGATTGGTGGGGAAATATTCCAGATATGGAATGTAACCCATCAGTAGTCCTGAGACCTTCATCATCTCGTGCAAAGCCAGCCCCAACTCTTCATTTTTGGTCAAGAAGGTGTTGGTGTCTGGGTTGTAAAGCTCCAGCAGAGTGAAAAAATGATGTACGCTAATAGGCAAGCCTTACATGCTGGCACGGATAGGCGTATACAATCCACTTTTAGTTAACTCCATGCCTACTGCCTGAGGATATAATTTTTCATCCTCATCCACCACTTATTGGCTGAGGAGTGGACCCAGCCGTAACACCTGAAGCCCTTGATCAGTCGCTCCCTTCTAAGCCTCGCCAGGCGATTCTTCATGGTGTTGGCCCTGATCGACAACTTATTTTGTTGAACTTCATCTTGTCCTAATACACTGGGATGAAGTCCACGAATATAAATCCTATCACCGGAGCTTGGAGTCTTGTGCTAAGTAATAAAGCCACATTGGACTTGCTCCTGATCTTCCGTTAAATGCCATGATATTTCCTATGTCATGGCTTGCTTCTTCAGGTGTGTCAGCGTGTATTGGTGAGGAATTGGAGGGAGGAATCTAAGGCTTCCTTCTCCTCATTCAACCACTTCTCAACATCAAGATTCAGAATTTCAAGATCCTTGATGGAGTCGCCGAACAGATAGTTAGGCTTCCTCAAGGGCTGAGTGGCACTTAGATCCTTGGTGCGGGGGTGTCTGTAATCAATCGCCATAAGGTACAATGATTCCCCTCACATACAAGCTTAGGAATCTCCTCAAGTCCACTCACATCGAATTGAGGAATTGCATCAAGGAGAAGCATTTTGTCAGAAGAGGCAAAAGCCTTGTCGCTTCGCCCATTCACCGCACGGGGTGAGAACACCTCCGGAGGGAATTCAACTGTGACGAACGAAGGGTGATTTGTCAAGCGCAGTTAAAAGAATATTTTGAAGGAAAAATAAGGAGTCAAACTCATCTCACAAATCTGAGAGTTAGAGTCATTGCGTTGTGGTTTACGAGATGATTTCAACCATTTGCAAGTAAAAGGCAATGTACATTGTCATGTGAACAACATGATAATATACCATGCTTTACGGATAACGAGACAGTGTAAAATCATCTCTTTTGCCTTGAGTTGTGTTTTGGCCAAGAAAAATATATCTATTAAGCATCGACCCTCATAAAGGAGGTACCGGCTCTTCCTAAATGCCTCATGAAGAAGTGCAAACGAGGATATACGTTCAAAATTCTAACTTTTAAATTGATAAAAGTTAAGAAGTCTCACCCCCAAAAGATGAAGCAGTAGGAACCTCTCTCATTACTGACTAAGAAGCCGATCGATCCCTTAGGACACACGCTCTCTTGGGAGACATCGTCAACCTACAAGAGAAAATTAGGGACTTAGCTTCGGTTCTCATCCAAAATCAAGAGGAGGTAGTTTCGGGTGAAGGAAAATAAAAGAAAGGGTTTCGATTCTCATCCGAAACAAAAGCTAAGGCTTCAGTCCTCCCCCAAAGCTAAGAATTAGGGATTGATCATTGTTCAAATTCAAGAACCAAGAGATCAATCATTGCCCAAAATCGAGATGAAACAAGACTCAGTAAAAAAATGTATATATACGAGAAGAAAGAGTCGAACTTCGAAGGGAAAAGATAGGGCTCGGGGAAAATCACAAAGGAAAAGTTCAAAAATCTCCAAATGCCAAGGGATGGGCTTCGGATTCCTGTCAAAGAGCAAAGGGAAAACAAGGTTTGAGTACATTGTACAAGAAGAAAGGGATAAAACCCGAAACCCTAGCCAAGAATTCAAAACCCTAAGATAAGCTTACCTTTCGGCAGGATTTGAAGAAGAGAAGGGGAGGAGGAATCAGAGGACTCCTTTATAGGATTTCTAGGGAGTTTTTAAAGGAGCAAACACAGGCGAAGTTGAAGGAAAAAGCCCGAAGTGCGGATTTTAAAACTCCCAAAACCTACCCTAGACCGCCTGTGACGCCCCTAGGTTCACACAAGGCTGCAGTCCAATGTGAAACTAGAGATGTCAAACCTACCATACACCCATACTGTGCATAAACATGTTTCACCAATCACAGTAATATCCTCTAGTAGAACCAAATAGAAGTGCAGGTACAAACAGGCAAAATAAAGGGAATAAATGTAATAGACATGATATAGAAGAGATATCTCATAAATGAAAAGAATCATGTCTCAACTATAATACATCTGATATCTGAATAATAAAAATATCTCAACATGAATAAACTAAAAATCATAATAAGGCACACTGCCTTTGCAATATGAATATGAAACTCTAATGTCTGGATAAAACTCAAAACTACAGTGGAGTTTCTATAAGTAAAAATACGCGACGGCGACTATACCAGAACTCCGTCACCCTACGGCTCTCCAAAACTCCGAACTATCTGAAAAATAATTTAAAAGAAAAAGAATAACAACAAGACCGTCAGAGCGCTACAGCAAGATTACGTCCATCCGCCCCTAGGGAAAGGGCTACTAGATGGAGTGAAGGCTCTATCTATTAAGCATTGTCTACCTAGATTTATTTTTCCCGTATCTAAGTAGGATTAACATTTAGAAATCTACAACACGAGACGTAGTACGTCGAGCGAAATAATCCAAACAAGGAAACCCTCATGTATATACCATAAGTCTCAAATTATAGATATCTAAACATTAATACCGAACTAAGAAAAGACAATCTAATGAAACCAATAATTACAAATCCATAACATGAGACTGGTACGTCGAGCGAAATAATCCAAATAAGGAAACCCTCATGTATATAACATAAGTCTCAAATTGTGAATCTCTAATCATTGATCCCAACTAAGAAGTAAAAAAGACAGTCAAAGAAATAAGATATCAACACATCGTATTTATAATATCTTCCACAATCACTGGAGAGATAGAATAAAAATACCAACACATAATTTTGTATGCATTCAAAAGTAACATATCTCAGTTATATAGTTCAATGATAGGTCGTATTCATAATCGACATCTGTCATACTTAGGCTATCAAGTAATTGTCTCAGTACAACGGACTACCTTGTAGGTATCCTGAACTGTGTACATGACTCATTAGTCTCATCACGATCTCAGTGCATAACATGAGTGCGGGACGGACTACCAAATAGGTATCCTAGAAATACGGATCACGAGCCTCATCGCACCCTAGTGCGGGATGGACGGCTAGATCAAGCCTCCTAAAATCTGACTCAATAGCCTGTAGATGTGGAATATCGACGCACTACCTCATGTAGTACAGAACTAAGCTCATCAACAATATCCACCTCATGTATAAACTGTGTATATCTGGTGTGTCGACGCACTATCCTATATAGTACTAAGCTGTGCTCATCAACGACATCCAACATGTATATGAACTATATCTAATTCAAATATGATCAAATCAAAATTCATCATAATCCCCTTAGGATTCTTAAATGTATAACATAACATATTCATGACTATACGTATAACATCAAGCGACTCAAAACTCCACGAACGCACCTCAAAACGGCGCAACACAGCTCCACAAAACGAGCAGGAAAAACAGACATGATATATGTTAGTAAATAAGCATATCTTTCTCTAGGAAAACTATTTTTACAAATGGTTTTTTGTTTTGAAAACTAAATTCACACATATTTCAAATGACATAAGTTTGGTTCAGTTTGGAGTTCATTTGTTATCCCAAATCTCTAGTTAAACATTATATATATGCAGCCGTTTTTCTGCAGGACATATTATTAGTAAACATAACATATCTTTCTCTATACAAAGTCTTTTTAAGAATGATTTTCTTTTTTAGAAACTAGATACATATAGGTTTCATATAAAACTAGTTTGGTTAAATTTGGACTTTGTTTGCTATCTTAAACTCTCAATTAAAGATTATATAAGTGCTGCAATTTTCTGCAGAAAAACATATATATAGTACATCACTTAAATTTCTCATATATGAATAAAATTATGAAAAATCCTAATGATCATGATCATGATACTATTATAAACAGCAAGAAAATATTATTCATCTAATATTTGTTTTAAGGTTTACTATAAAAAAAATCTGACTTTTAACACCTCAGGTTAAGATTAAAGCATGAAAACACATATTCAACATCATATTAATCATCTAAACTAGTTATTTAACTATGGGGATAGGTTTAGATGAAGATAATATTGCCTCAAATGTCGTTCTAAGCCTCTGAGATAAACAACAAGCAATTAGAAGTGCAAACAACCCGTTTTCTCCTTTCTACACGTCGATGATCTCGCCCTTGTGTCGATATTTGCTTCACAAAGCTCTCAAAATTCTCAATTTTAGGGTTAGGGCTTTAGAGAGAGGAATAAGGACTTCTAGGTTTTGAAACTCTAATGTAAGGGTGATAATTTTCGTGAAAACATAAGTATATATATATATTTAAACCCGAAATAAACCCGTTTGACCCGAACCAGGAAACCTAGTCTGACTAGGAAAATAACCTTTAGTATTTTGGTAATAACTTTTGCATCCGACCTCGGAATGAGGTGATATAAGATTTGTTGGAAATCTGTTGAAAAGACCTACAACTTTGGTATTTTGAGTTTTCCCAGATTCTAAGTGTATAATTGTGTAAAATCTATAAACTCTTAACTGGTCATTTTTTCCAGATTTTTTTTCTCGTGCATGTTTTGTGCATTTGCACACATATATTCATATATATGTATCGGATTGATCTCAAATCAATTACTAGAATACTCAAATATCAATAAAAATTATTTATCATAATATAATATGTTTATTATTATATCTCACAACATTCAGTATTACGTGGTTTTACATTCTTCCCCCCTTAAAAGAATTTCGTCCTCGAAATTCCGCATTCGTATCTTAGAGATTAATAATGCCAGAAAAGCACGTTGAGGGAATAATCCAAACAAGAAAACCCTCACATATACATCTTGCATCATTAGTCTCCAGATATGAACATAGTAATATCTACATTTAACAATCTAAGATGCCAATATTTCCACTTAACCCCTAACTAAACAGAACTAGTACGTCGGGCGAAAAATTCAAACAAGGAATCCCCCATATATATACCATGTGTTCTGAATGATTAGAAGTTAAGTGTCAATTCCTCCATTCTAGCGTTAAATCTAAATATAACCATACAAATAATCACATACATGAATCAATCCACCTTCTCAATAGGTGCAGGTAGTCGCGATGCATAACATCTTCGCGCTCCCGAGAATCATCCTCAATGTCTATACTTAACAGTCTAAAATGCAAATACCCCCACTTAACCCCTAACTAAATGGAACAAGTACATCGAGCGAAAAATCCAAACAAGGAACCCCTCATATATATACCATATGTTCCGAGTACTTAGGAGTTAAGTGTTAATACCATCATTTTAGCGTTAAGTATAAACATTACCATACAGGTAGCCACAAATCATAAACAAGTCATACTAAATTTAATTTACCTGCTCAAACAGGTGTGGGTAGTCATGACGTATATTATCTTCGTGTTCCTAAGAAGCCTCCTCAGCTCCTCTCCGATTTCACTGAACTTTAACTAAAGGTATCACCTTGTTTCTCAACTTTTTATCCTCCTTGTTAAGAATACATACAGGAATCTCAATAGTAGTCAGATCCTCCTGAATCTTGATCTCTGGTGCGTCTAATACTCGCTGCTCCTCCTCGTCGCATAGGTGCTTCTTAAGCATCGAAACAAGAAAAATATCGTGTATGCTCGACATGGATGCTGGTAGGTCTAGCCGATATGAAATAGCTCCAATGCGATCAATAATCAGGAATGGTCCAATATACCTCGGGGCAAGTTTTCCTCGTCTGCCAAAACGCTAAACCCCCTTCATTGGTGATATTTTCAATAACACATAGTCCCCAATTTGGAACTCTAACGGTCGTCACCTATGATCTGCATAACTCTTCTGACGACTCTGCGCTACAAGAATGTGCTCTCGAATGATTGCTACCTTCTCCATAGTTTGCCTCACAAGCTCTGATCCAAGCAATAGGCTGTCCTCTGGTTCTGCCCAACAAATAGGTGATCTACAAGGCCTCCCGTATAATGCTTCGTACGGTGCCATCCTAATAGTCGCTTGGTAGCTATTATTATAAGCGAATTCGATTAATGGGATGTGGTCCTCCCAGGTACCCTGAAAATCAATGACACATGCCCGCAATATGTCCTCCAATATTTGGTTCACTCTCTCCGTGTGCCCATCCGTCTGTGGGTGAAACACACTAGAATAAGATAATTGTTGCCGAAAGAGTTCTGGAAGCTTCTCCAAAAATGTGAAGTAAAAACCAAGCCTCGATCTGACACAATCGTCTCTGGAACTCCATGTAATCTCACGATCTCTTGAATAAATATCCGTGCATACGTCTCTGCCGTGTATGTCGTCTTTACTGGTATGAAATGTGCTGACTTTGTCAGCCGATCTACTACCACCCAAACTAAATCATTCCCTTTCTTCGATCTCGGCAATCCTACAACGAAGTCCATAGAAATATCTATCCACTTCCACTTCGGAATGGGTAAAAGCTATAGGGTTCCTACCGGTCTCTGATGTTCTGCCTTCACTTACTGGCAGGTAAAGCACTTAGCTACATATTCTGCAATCTCTCTACGCATGCCGCTCCACAAAAATATCTCTTCAGATCATTGTACATCTTCGTTGTGCCTGGATGCACTGTATACCTGGTACGATGCGCTTCATCGAATAAATCCTTCTTCAGCTGAGCATTAGCTGGTATTACTAATCGGCCCTTCATCCGAAGTCCTCCATCTGCTCCAACGGTCCAATTAGCCTCTGTCTCTTTGGAAATCTCTCCCTTTCGGGCTTGAATCCAAGAGTCGTCCAACTGAGCTCTGACCACTCTGTCACTCTAAGATGGCTGTACGGATAAAGCTCCCAAAAATGCGCTGCTCCCGCCAATCTCCGGTCTAAAGTCGAACTGGCTAAGTGTGTGGAGATCTTGATATAACGAGCATCTCAAAGCTGCAATCCTATGACGACGCTTCCTACTCAACGCGTCTGCTACGACATTCGCCTTCCCCAGGTGATACTGAATCGCGAACTCATAATCCTTAATGAACTCAACCCATCGTCGCTATCTCTGATTTAGTTCCTTCTGAGAGAAGAGGTACTTCAAGCTCTAATTATCTGTGAATAGCTCAAACTATACCCCGTACAGGTAGTGTCTCCATGTCTTCAATGCAAAGACTACTGCTGCTAGCTCTAAGTCATGTGTGGGATAGTTCTGTTCATGCATTCTCAACTGATGCGAAATGTATGCTACTACCCTCTGGGTCTACATCAAAACACCTCCTAGACCCTCTAACGACGCATCTGTGTAGACTACGAAGGTCTTATCACTGCTAGGAATGGTCAAAACTGGCGCTGTAGTCAACTTAGTCTTCAAAGTCTCAAAGGCCTCCTGACACTCCGTGCTCCAAACAAAAGGTACACCATTTTTCGTAAGGCGTGTAAGTGGTGTAGCTATTAAGTCCTGAATGAACTTCCTGTAATAGCCAGCCAAACCCAAAAAGTTACGGATCTCGGTAACTGTCGTCGATGGCTCCCAATCAAGTACTACCGTAACCTTAGCTGGATCCACTACAATGCCCTCTCTGCTGATGACGTGGCCTAAAAATCTTACATCGGATAGCCAAAACTCACACTTGCTGAATTTGGCATATAGCTGGTGCTCCCGTAAAGTCTATAATGCTAATTGAAGGTGCTGCTCGTGCTCTGCCTCCGACCTCGAATAGATTAGAATATCGTCGATGAATACTATCACGAACTGGTCCAAGTATGGACGGAAAACCCGATTCATCAAATCCATGAACACTGCAGGTGCATTGGTTAGCCCAAATGGCATGACAAGAAACTCGAAGGACCCATAACGAGTCAGAAAGGCGGTCTTGGGAATATCCATCTCCCGAACCCGTAACTGATGAGATCAATCTTCGAGAAGTGCTGCGCTCCCTGTAGCTGGTCGAACAAGTCATCAATCCTCGGTAATGGATACCTATTACGGATAGTGACCTTGTTCAACTCCCGATAATCTATATAAAGATGTATACTGCCGTCCTTCTTCACGAAAAGGACCGGCGCCCCCATGGAGAATGACTCCAGCGAATAAAACCCTGAGACAACAACTCGTCCAGCTGAGTATGTAACTCCCTCATCTCAGCAAGTACCGTACGATAGGGAGCTCGAGATATCGGTGTTGTGCCTGGCTGTAACTCGATGCAGAACTCAACCTCTCTCACAGGAGGTAGCCTCGGTATGTTCTGAAAGACATCCTGAAAATCTGAGACAACCCTAGTCTCGCACAAATCAGCACTCCGATCTGTCAGCATCACCTCCTCGATATAGGCTAGAAATAACTCTGCAAACTGGTTGCCTTGTGAGGTCGCTACGATCAACTCAGACCCATCGAACGCTCACAAACTAACTGTTTTCGCAAAACAGTCAATGCTAACATGGTAGGATGATAACCAATCCATACCAAGAATGATGCCAAAATCTGACATCCGCAAGACGATCAAATCTATGATAAACTTGGACTCATCTAACCTGATGACACATCTCCTACAGATGTTCTCTAATAGGGGTACCTCCCCTAAAGGAGTAGAGACGGACAACAGAACATCTAAAGGATGTGCGACTAACTAGAGCCTATCCATGAAGGCATGAGATATAAAAGAATAGGAAGCTCCGGAATCGAATAGGATCCGAGCTGGAAAAGAGTTTACTAAGAAAGTACCTTCTACTATAGCTCCGCTCGCACCGTGATCACGCGGTACGACTGCATAGACTCTGCCAGTGGCTGGCGACTGCTGAACTAACGATGGTGGAATATACGGGACTATCTGTCCCTTAGGAATCTCCTGAATCACGTGAATCTGGCCTACTGGCCCCTCAATCCTAGGAACAGATAGCGGTGCCTCAATCCTCTGCTGCGGCTGTTGGCCGTAACCATAGCCCTGCTGATGCTGACCCTGACCACGGTTCTGCTGCTAATCGTGTCCTCGATTCTGCTGCTAGCCCTGACCTCTGCCCTGCTAGCCTCCTGCTGGCGCACTGCGACAGTCCTTGGCCTTATGCCCGATCTTGTTGTAGTTATAGCATGCACCCTGAATCTTGCGCTACGGTGGTGCTCTCGAGTCATGTTGTGCTCCCTTCTTGAACTTGCCCTGCTGATGGTGATGGAAGTCCTTACCCTGCTGCTGGGGTCCTCCTAGTTCCGCAAAAGGTCTCTTGCCCTTGCCCTTGTTATTCTGCTATCCAGACTTGTTGTTGCCCTCCTTGTTCTTCTGGAACATTGTAGTCTCTGTCTCCTGTGATATAGCTACATCTGTGACCTCTCGGACTGAACGGAATCTTCAGGAAACTAGGTAACGGCGAAGACTTGGGTGAAGTCCCATAAGAAACATCTGCGCCTGGCGCTTTCCTGACTGCCACATGCCCATGAAACGTAGAAGACTCATAAATCAGCTCTCATAGTCAGTCACAGACATATCTCCTTGCTCTAGCTTAGACAACTCTAGCTCTTTCCCAGCCCGTGCGGCGGAAGAGATGTACTGCTCGTCGAAGAAATACACGAAATCCTCCCAAGTGAGGGCCATCCGATGATCTGGAGTGAACTGAAGCCTATACCATCCTCCTGCATCACACTTTAGGCTAAAAGATGCACTGAGTCAACGTTAAGTAAATCCAGAATGTTATTCACGTCCTCCTTCCACTTGTGGGCCACAAGCGAATCTGATGATCCCTGAAACTCTGGCGCCCTCATCTTCTGGTAGCGCTCCACTAAACATAGCCAAGCCTCCTGCTCTGCGGCTACAACAGATGGTGGGGTGAGTCCTGGTGTGGTCTCTAGGGACTCCTCTGCGATGGGGATGGCAGGAATAACTGGCGGTGGGACCACAGGTAGTGGTGTAGCTGGTGGCATGTGATTTGCCACTTGCTCCTCAAGCGCTGCTAGCCTCGTTGCAATGGGTGCCATGAAGTCTATCAAATACTGGGGAGCCTGCTGCGGCTCGGGTGGAGCCTGCTACGGCTCGGGTTCTGGTTTAGTCCGTCCCTCTCCCTGAGTACGGGATCCTCTCCATCCACATCCTCGTCCGGCTATCTATACATTCGGAATAAAGTTTATAAGATACAGTATTAAGACCTCAGGCAAAAGATATAACACATAACAATAAGAAAATCGTATCACTTATCATTCATGCAAATACTTTTTAATCAAAGTATGATAGTCATAAAATTTTTTTTGTAATTTTCAAGATATATGTATATATCGTCCTCACTCATTCTAGAAATTCCTAGCGGACTCTATACATGAATCCTAAGAAACTCTATACTAGCTCCACGACTCGACACGGGATGATCCTAAGGATACTGGAACTAGAGCTCTGATACCAACTGTGACGCCCCTGGGTTCACACAAGGCTGCAGTCCAAGGTAAAACCAGAGATGTCAAACCTACCATGCACTCACATTGTGCATAAACATGTTTCACCAATCACAGTAATATCCTCTAGTAGAACCAAATAGAGGTGCAGGTACAAATAATCAAATTAAAGGGAATAAATATAATAGACATGATATAGAAGAGATATCTCATAAATGAAAAGAATCATGTCTCAACTATAATACATCTGATATCTGAATAATGAAATGTCTCAACATGAATCAACTAAAAATCGTACTAAGGCACATTGCCTTTACAATATAAATATGAAGCTCTAATGTCTGGATAAAACTCAAAACTATAGTGAAGTCTCTACAAGTAAAAATACCCGACGGCGACTATGCTAGAACTCCGTCACCCTGCAGCTCTCCGAAACTCCGAATTACCTAAAAAGTAAGTTAAAAGAAAAAGAATAACAACAAGAGCGTCAGAACGCTACAGCAAGATTACCTCCATCCGCCCTCAGGGAAAGGACTACTAGATGGAGTGAAGGCTCTATCTATTAAGCATAGTCTACCTAGATTCATTTTCCCCGTATCTAAGTAGGATTAACATTTAGAAACCTACAACACGAGACGTAGTACGTCAAGCGAAATAATCCAAACAAGGAAACCCTCATGTATATACCATAAGTCTCAAATTATAGATATCTAAACATTAATACCGAACTAAGAAAATACAATCTAATGAAATCAATAATTAGAAATCCATAACACGAGACTGGTACGTCGAGCAAAATAATCCAAACAAGGAAACCCTCATGTATATACCATAAGTCTCAAATTGTGAATCTCTAATCATTAATCACAACTAAGAAGTAAAAAAGACAGTAAAAGAAATAAGATATCAACACATCGTATTTATAATATCTTCCACAATCACTGGAGAGATAGAAAAAAATGCCAACACATAATTTTTTATACTTTCATAAGTAACGTATCTCAATTATATAGTTCAATGATAGGTCGTATTCATAATCGGCATCTGTCATACTTAGGCTATTAAGTAATTGTCTCAGTGCAACGGACTACCCTGTATGTATCCTGAACTGTGTACACGGCTCATTAGTCTCATCGCGATCTCAGTATATAACATGAGTACGGGACGGACTACCAAATAGGCATCCTAAAAATATGGCTCACGAGCCTCATCGCACCCTAGTGCGGGACGGACGAATAGATCAAGCCACCTAAAATCCGACTCAATGGCCTGTACATGTGGAATATCGACGCACTACCTCATGTAGTACTGAACTGAGCTCATCAACGATATCCACCTCATGTATAAACTGTGTATATCTGGTGTGTCGACGTACTATCCCATATAGTACTAAACTGTGCTCATCAACAACATCCAACATGTATATGAACTATATCTAATTCAAATATGATCAAATCAAAATTCATCATAATCCCCTTAGGATTCTTAAATGTATAACATAACATATTCATGACTATACGTATAACATCAAGCGGCTCAAAACTCCGCGAACGCACCTCAAAATGGCGCAACACAGCGCCACAAAACGAGCAGGAAAAACAGACATGACATCTGTTAAGATTATATAAGTGCTGCAGTTTTCTGCAGAAAAACATATATATAGTACATCACTTAAATTTCTCATATATGAATAAAATTATGAAAAATACTAATGATCATGATCATGATACTATCATAAATAGCAAGAAAAAATTATTCATCTAGCATTTGTTTTAAGGTTTACTATTAAAAAAATCTGACTTTTAACACCTCAGGTTAAGATTAAAGCATAAAAACACATATTCAACATCATATTAATCATCTAAACTAGTTATTTAACTATGAGGATAGGTTTGGATGAAGATAATCTTGTCTCAAATGTCGTTCTAAGCCTCTAAGATAAACAGCAAGCAATTAGAAGTGCAAACAACCCGTTTTCTCCTTGCTACACGTCGATGATCTCGCCCTTGTGTCGATATTTGCTTCACAAAG
>BQKN01064189.1:118310-137641 GCA_022839385.1 Asparagus kiusianus
CCATGGGGTGGCTCGGCCATGGCCGAGCCACCTGGGTGGTTCGGCTTTGGCCAAGTCGCCCGGGTGTGGCGTCGTTGTGTCCGTTGTCCGATTCCGTGCTTCGTTGTTGATCTGGACCTTGATTTGGCAGTCCTGAGTTTGAGTTCGAAACTAATCTTGATTCGATCTCGATTTGTCCGAGTTCACTCTTGGTTGGATGACTCGTTGATTTACTTGATTCCGCACGCGAATGGATTTATTCCGTTGTTTGCGTGCGGTTCGTCAGCCTCGTAGCTTCGTTAATCCGCTTCGTCGCCTATCGCTCGGCTTTGGTGTTGTGGACTAATGATCGTGTTTGCGTACGTCGCCTGATGGTTGGTTCGACCTCGTCGAGCTGCGTTAAGGGACCTATAGGCAGTTTTACACACCTATGGAGATTGTTCGCGGTGAAAATCGTGTCTTTCTTCATTGACATCATTGCTATCTTGAATAACAGTTTTTCGTTATAAAGATCCGATCTTTTTATAAGATCCGGTTACAATGAAAATCAAAGAAAAGAAAATAAAGATTACAACTTTCTCCTTTTGCCGAACAAATCACGAGCTCCTGTTTTGCGGTCGCTCGCTTGCGTGGGTTCTTCGCCTGCGCCGGGGTTTATCCGTTGACCTCCGCTAGATCTAGATCCGATCAGATCTACGCAGTACGACGGGTATTATTTCACCAAGGAAATAATAGCCGGGGGGGATTAATTCACCAAGGAACTAATCGCCCTAATCTCGGGATCAAAGACCAAGCTTTGATCCGGAGTGTGCCCGCGTAGATCTGAGATCCGGTCCTCTCGAACTCTTGCCTTATTTGGCGTTGACGATCGCCGAGCACCAGATCTGGATGAGCAAGTCTTCAAAGTTCTGAAGCTTGAATCTTTCTAAGTTCTGAGCCTCGAATCCAGCAGAGCTTCGCCTCTCCAAATTTTCCAACCCTTGAAAATGAGCCAACACCCTCATATTTATAGGCCACCTTCACTGTGCCCGTGCGCACGTGTCTGAGGACGGCCACAGGTGGCCGGCCACCCATGGGTGGCTCGGCCACCGAGCCACCATGGGGTGGCTCGGCCACCCCATTGGGTGGCTCGGCTGCCGAGCCACCATGGGGTGGCTCGGCGGTTGCCGAGCCACCATGGGGTGGCTCGGCCACCCCATGGGGTGGCTCGACCATGGCCGAGCCACCCCTTGGTGGCTCGGCTTTGGCCGAGCCACCTGGGTGGTTCGGCTTTGGCCGAGTCGTCCGGGTGTGACGTCGTTGTATCCGTTGTCCGATTCCGTGCTTCGTTATTGATCTGGACCTTGATTTGGCAGTCCTGAGTTTGAGTTTGAAACTGATCTTGATTCGATCTCGATATGTCCGAGTCTGCTCTTGGTTGGATGACTCGTCGATTTACTTGATTCCGCACTTGATTCTGCACGCGAATGGATTTATTCCGTTGTTTGCGTGTGTTTCGTCAGCCTCATAGCTTCGTTAATCCGCTTCGTCGCCTATCACTCGGCTTCGGTGTTGTAGACTAATGATTGTGTTTGCGTACGTCACCTGATGGTTGGTTCGACATCGTCGAGCTGCGTTAAGGGACCTATAGGCAGTTTTACACGCCTACACCTACCGCAGCAATGACGCCGTACCACTATTGCCCATGCCCAATGACTTCTCCTCAGCCTCACCGACGCCCCGAACCACAGCCCATTGCTGCTTCTCTGCTCCTCCCTCTCCCTGCCCCCTTGACCCGACTATAGCTAACGACCACATCTCCCTTTCCCCCAACCAACACCTGCGTCTCCAGCATATCTCACTACATAGAGCTCGTCTGACAGCCCCTCTCCCTATCGAAGACCGCACACCGATAGCCCCATCGAACTCTGTTAATCCCCAAAACTGTTCTTGGATCTGCTCCAAACCGCCGCAGTCGTCACCGTCCCCAAACAGCTTCGTCACCCCTTACAGTCACCACCGTCAACTTTAGATAAGTCGTTGACTGCTCTTAATTCAGACCCATCGTACCGCATCCGCAACGGTGCTGACGCCTCGTCCATAGGCCTCTTGGCTTCACAGGCAAGATCCCTATTCTCAAGTTGATTTTATTCATTAAAATTTTAGATCTGTTACAACAATAGAAATAATAGTAGCAAGATCCCTTCTTACTGTCTCATGTTTATAAGTTTATAATTGACGAGATTTAATCATGAGTTAATTAGTCATAATTATAGATTACGATATTTCATACGTATCATACCTACTCATTATAGTTCTTCTTGCACTGTTCATGGTTACTGTTCATGATGTCGTTGCATAGAGTTACTTACATTCCTTGTTGTGCTTGAGAAACATGAGAAGTACATGACTATAGTAACCTGTGTGACATGAACCACATCTAGAGACATGTGTTTGTTAACTTGGAAATACAAGAGATCTTGGGATGTGAAAGTCTTGGTTTATGTGATCGGATATGATTGTTGATGTATCTTCCAGACTAGCACCAGTGAATCGTTTCGTACCGGGGTTGGTTTGTTGGGCCAGTGAATCGTTTCGCACTTGGTACGTGAAATCATTTCGTGGGTTTACATGCATGTAGAGGATTTGTGAACTGTCATTTATCCAAGAATATGAACATTGACTCTATGTGAGATATGGACCTGTGATCTATTTTAGGATTGCTATTACTCGTCCCTATTTTTATATGATGTTGGCCCCTTATGATTATTATGATCTAGTGGTGGATTGCATTTTGATTTGTTAGATTTCCCGTTGTACGTTTCTATTGTCATTTCTGTTGTTGCATCAGTTATTGTATTGGTCATTCGATTGTTTCTAGTTTCCTTTGTGGGGTCTTGCCGTGTGCTATGCATGCTGACGTACACTTGTTTTCTTTGGTGTACATCAGATTTAGAGGACAAACAGGTTCAGTATGGAGATGCATTGGAGCCAGAGTATGCCCAGCCTGAGTGTCTTCCAAATGGAGTAGAAGAATAAACTGAAGTTTAGCCATTTCTTTTTTGTAATCGTTGATGGATGTTAGATCACTTTTGTTGTACTTTCTATTTTAGTTCAGTTGATGTATTTTATGACTATCCAGTTTCAGTTGTACGCTTTGTATCTGAACATGTTGACTCATATATGATGTCTTAGATGATATTTCCCTTGTGATATGTATCATGTTGTTCTGGGTTGTTTATTATATTCTCACTACTGTGATCGAGGACCTATGACTTCGCTTTATATTGCTTGACGATTAGTGTATTAGATTGAGTAGAAGGTTAGTACATTTCTCCTCTGTCTAATATATCACGAGCTTGTTTACGTTCCAATTCCCCAGTATTTTAGGAAGCGGTGCATGATAGCAGGGCCTATCTTATCCAAAGTATTTCAGACTCCTTGATAAAATACTGAGGAGGTTGAAAACTTTGGAGGGGGTATCTGTAGGAGTTAAAAATTACTTATAGGTTCCTAAATATAACTCAAAATGAAGAGAAGACGAAGAACATTGTCATCTAAGTCACGGAAGATCATCTGATGCAAGATGAAGTGAAAAAGCACGCAAAACGATGAAACGACGGACTCGAAACTGTCTCATAACTAGCGAGATAGTATACACTATCTCGTGGGCCGAGAGAGTGTAGAGTGTCTCGACCTGCAAGATAGGAAACAATGTCTCAGCCATTGTGAGACAGTGTGACATATCTTTTGACTGTTTTCTCAAGTTTCATGCGGTCCACGTGGCTCCATAACTATTTGGAAACATCCATAAACGCGAAGAGGCCGTTACAAACTAAAAATCCATCAAATTGGTTTGTTTCGAATTCTTATCTTCAATAATGGCTCCCAAGGGCTATAAATACCCCATGGCACCCCTGTTCATAGGTACAGAGGTTTTGGGCAGATCTGAGAGCAAGTACCCACGAATTTTAGAGAGAGAGAGAGAGACGATGATTTTGGCGAACTTCGATCATAAAGAGAGAGTTCTTCCTCATTTTTTTTGACAGATCTCAAAGGTCTTCGGCGTTCCCTCGATCTCAAATAGCAATTTGATATCAGGAAGAGTGTTTATCTTTCCTTACTGAGATATCTACTTCTGTTTTTGTTTCTAAAACGAAACATTAACACAAAGCCTTCTTCATGATCAACCCGGATCGTTGAATTAGTGGTCCATGGATCAAAGCGTCCCCGACACAGGCAAAAATCCCACACAAGTAGTAACTAATTAATAGTTTTTGTGTGTGTTTCTAGGGAATATCCCTTTTTGTTTTCTTTGTAAAGAGAAGTTTTATAAAAAAAACTCACTCTTTTGTTTCTATTGTACACGATAAACGACTGTAATGGAAGCTGCAACAAAAACCATTCCCGACACAAATAGGCCCTATCTACAGTATCTTCAGTGTTCTTAGAGAGATCCATAGAGGGACTTGCAGGAATTATCTAGGGGTCAGAACTCTCGCTGAGAAGGTCATTCGACAAGGTTATCAATGCCCACCATTACCGAGTCCAAAAGACTCGTTTCTTTGTGCCAGAAATGATAATTTTTCTCAAGCATTTCACGAGTTGTAGCTACAGAGCTTACCTCCATTCTGAGTCTAATTCCATTTTCTCAATAGGGGATTGGATTTTTTTGGTCCTCTCCTGATAGCCTCTGGGCAGTGAAAGTTCCTGATCGTTGCTATCGATTACTTTACCAAGTGGATCAAGGCCGAGCCCTTGGCCAAAATTGGTGAGAGAAACATTATGAATTTTGTAGGGAGATCCATTGTCTACTAATTTGGAGTTCCACTCTCTTTCATCAGTGGTAATAGACTCAGTTTGACAGCGCATGCTTTCAAAGCTTTTGTGAGGAATAGAACATTAGGCTCAATTTCGCCTCAGTTGCGCACCCGAAATGCAATGGACTCGCAGAGGTCGCCAATAACTGTATCCTCCAAGCTTTGAATAAGAAAGTGGATAAGGCAGTTGGGAATTGGGTTGAAGAATTACTTGGAATCTTATGGTCCTATCGCACAACTCATAGGAACTCTACTGGTGAGACCCCCTTCAAGCTAGCCTATGGAGCCGAGGTGGTAGCCCAAATAGAAGTTGGCATAACAAAAATTCGCCTACAACATTTTGATGAAGATCAGAATTTGGAAGGACTTCAAACCAGACTCGATCATATAGATGAAGCAATCTGATCCTAAGTCATCAACCAGCAACGGATTGCTCGTCACTACAATAGCAATGTTCGACCCTAGAGGTTCAACATTGGCGATCTTGTCCTTCGATAAGCCATTTTTGACAAAGGCACCAGGTACAACAAGCTATCCACTAATTAGGAAGGACCCTACTCAGTCATTGGGAATGACCCTACTCAGTCATTGAGGAAGTGTGACCAGGCACCTATCTACTGGGAAGCTCCGATGGATGGATCTTGCAACATCCTCGAATATCGAACATCTCAAAAAAAAATATTTTCAATAATCATATTTATATATGTCACCTGAGATATGAATTTTTTTTGAGTTTTAGCTCTATTTTGTTGTATTCTAGTAGTACCATAAATTTTGTAGGAGCGTAAGGCCAAGTCGCCACAACATGGTCAACTCATCTTAAGACCTTGGCATCAAGCTAAGTCTAATTCACATACCCTAAGACCTTGGTGTATTTACAAGTGAACCCAAGGCATAAGACCCAGTCGCGTCGGCTCCGACACAAAAGACCTTGGTATCTATTCAGGGTAAAACCAAGGCATGCCATTGATAAAAGCCCTTAGTACCTTCTCGGGGTAAATTTAAGGCACACCTCGACTTGATCGGCTTCGACACAAAAGACATTGGTACCTATTCAGGATAAAACTAAGGCATGCTATCGACAAAAGCCCTTGGTACCATCTCGAGGTAAAACCAAGGCACGTCTCAACTCGGTCGGCTCTAACACAAAAGACCTTGGTACTTATTCAGAATAAAACAGAGGCACACCATCGACAAAAGTCCTTGGTACCCTATAGGGGTAAAACTATGTCACGCCTCGACTCAGTCGGCTCTGACACAAGAGACCTTGGTACCTATTCAGGTTAAAACTAAGGTATGACATTGTCAAAACCCTTGGTACCCTCTCGGGCTAAAACCAAGTCACGCCTCTACTCGATCGGCTCTGACTCAAAAGACCTTGGTACCTATTCAGGGTAAAACTAAGGCACGTCATCAAAAAATCCCTTTGTACCCCCTCAGAGTAAAACCAAGTCACACATCAAACTACTTGATCGTCTTTAACTCCAAAGATCTTAGTATCATTTATAACTCAAGTCACTCCATCGCTAACAAGTGAAGTACGAGAGCAAATCACAATACTCGCCCCAATCATATCAGAGTCGACTCAACCCAAAGTGCCAACTCTTTTCAGCAACTAATCTCATCAATGAGGCAAAACTATAAATAAATAAATATGAACAAGATAAAAAAACAAGCATACGCTAATCGAGAGGACAAAAAGCTCAAATTTTCATTCATATATCACGTAATTTACATCATTATTTACATTTGTATTTACATAAAAAAAAGAGATACATTAGACCCTTATGGAGCTTAGATCGGGTTGGGAGTTAGACTTGGAAGAGCGGTACTCGACTTGGGAGTAGGGGTCGGCTGAATAGCTGCAGAGGCTGTCTCGCCTTGGTCATCTCCCTACTCGTCTCATTCATCCCTATCACTCGCATCCAATATTATTCCCCCTCTCGTCGTCTCTATATCCTTTAAAATGTCAAGGCAGTTAGAGAAGCAGGAGGGGTAATAAATGTGGTTTGGGGTGGGTAGAGACTCAAGAGGGAGCAAAGCCAAAAGATAGTTGAAGTTTTCCTTGCAGGCTAACAACACTTCCACTTTCCCCAAGGGGCCAGTGCGGTATATTTCCACAATCTCCGCCCTATAATCCTCTGACCCTAAAAAAGCAAGGTGAGGTAACAAGAATTAAATGGTGTCCAGAGATACCTTATGGATCAATTGCTCATCCTCGAGATCGAGCTTCTAATCTCGCACACTTCTCGCCCTCAACCTCTTTAGCCAGATATTTGATTTGGTCATCTCGCTTGATGATCTCGTGTTGGTAATGGACAATCTCCTCCTTTAGCTTATCAACGATAGTCGATTGCTTGGTACGGTGCCCGTGGAGCCCCTTGATCATGCTTTTCCTCATCTCCAACTCCCGACGTCATTTGCCTTCACTAGGAATCCAAACAGTCCGCTCGGTCTCAAAAATGACAACTTTCCATTTGGCCACTTCCCTAGCCTTTCTCTCATCCTCCAGCATCTTCTCAAGGTCAGTGGGGAGTCTTCTCTCCCCAGGATCTTCTCATCCTTAGGGAGGAAGAAATGCTCCAATGCTCGAGACTGAGATATCTGAGACTCTAGGACCGAGCTGTCTTTATTGAGAGCGTTCTTAGGGATGAACTTTTCATCCTCAGAAAGCTCCTCTCTGTGCATGAAGCCTTCTCCAGACATGCCAATCAGCATATCCCTAAGCTCCCCCTATACCTGGGGGTCAAGCTCCTCGGACTGAAGCTGCATTTTCCATCGGTAGTTCATCAATTGCTTGGGGCTAGGCCACCTCCTAGGTGACCATACCCGATGCCTTGATAGGCTCCTTGCTGGTCCTATGGGTAGGATCAGACAAAGAGGTTAGAGCCGTTGACCCCTCTACTTGACTTTTAACCTTAGTAGGCTCAGCCACTTCTTCTCTCACCACTGACCGAGCAGGTGAATCCTCATACAAGATAACTACGTCGATCAACTTGGAGAAAGGGATGTCTAAAGGTGGGCCATCCTTAGGACTCGAAGCAGAAACATCTGCTTTTGCTACTTCAGCTGAGTTAACTTGAGGCGAGTCCACTATCTCCAAGGGCTCTCGGCCTCTGCTCAATCTCCTCCTTCTATTCATAGACTTCTCGGCCTGAGCAGTGGCACTTAGCCCCGCCAACCGAGTTATAAATTTGGAAGTCTTTGCTATCACCATACTTAACTCTTTGGGGTCTAACTCCCCCCTTAACCACTTTTTAGGTCTCATAGTCAAGCCTCGCTTCACCATGGCTGGGTCCTCCCCCTCTAAATTCTTCAATGGGTTCGAGGGGGGAGCTAAGACCCCACCTGAATGGTTTAAGCTTTAGTAGAAGGGACCCCAGATATGCCAACCACTCAAAGAGAAGCCAACTTGAAGAGATTACGAATCTCCTAGGACCAAGCATAAGCTTGGATCTTCTCGAGCTCTCACCCCTCCTCATCTAAGAGCATGCTTGGCTTTAACAGGTCCTTTCAAATCTTCAGCCAAACTAGACAAGACAAGAGGGGGTTGGCTCCAAAGACCCACATGAACTTCTCTCTTTAATCCTTGTTCAAATTAGGTATGTTTGATATGAGCTTGAAGCTGTCCACATTTTGGAAGAAGTAGTGCCCCTCCTTGTTCATGGTCTTGACACTGACAAAATAGCCAAACAGACACAAGCTCGGTTCGATAACAACCCGGTGATAGGGTAGCAATATAGTTGGACGCAATCTGTATAGGGGCTACCCCCAAAGCCTCACTTACCTGGCAGATGAAGGGGTGAAGGGTAGTCGGAGCCCATACTCAAAGTGCTTCAAGTAATTAGGCAACTTGTCACAGCTATGGTGATACACGGATTCAGCAATATCCATCGTTGAAATAGTAAGAGCCTTAGGGATATCAAAACGCTCATAATAAATTTCGAGCTCCTTTGCGCAGAGCTTTGAATGGAAGGGGCGGAGGAGATCAATCCTCATCTCGTTGTGACTAGTAGCAGAGATGTTAGAGGCCATTGTAGATTGTCGAGATTTAGCACAAATTCACTTGAAACAGAAGGAATTAAGATAAATAAGATAAGACAAAAGTTGTAAAGAAAATCTCATTCACAACGAAGAGATATTTATAGGCCCAAAAGAGGACACATGTTGAGATCAAAACAGTCAACTCAGTCCAAAACGGACAGATGGGATCAACCTTGAAATCCGAATAGGCCTTATGAAAAACAAAGCACCACCCTTTATTCAACACCTCGCTCTACTTGCAAATCTAAGTGACAGCGACAAATGACCATCGATGACGTCAAAAGGCCTCTCTAATAGCAACCCCTAACTTCCCCACAAATGCTCCTTGGAACTCACTAAGGACGACTATTCAAACCTTTGCTGGGGCCCAGCCCATCAGATATGTGCAGCTAACTCAGTAGACCGACAACTCGCATGATCGACTGAAAATGCGGTGTTAGTCGGCTCTCAATAAGGGTGACTTGAGCAACTAGAATGCTTTTTAATAAGGGCAACTCAAGCAACTAGAATGCTTACCTTTGTCAAGTCGAGTCATTGTTAGCATTCGACACTGTTTGCTGAGCCTATTTAAACAGGCTCTTCATAGCCTATGTATGCTTGGAATTTGATAATTGGGTCAATTCCAATCCAGGACATTTAAGATTAAAACATAAGCACTAGACCTCAGCATATTTTGATGAGCCCAAGGCATATACTACTAGCCCATGAGATTGTTAAACATAGTTCAAACAAAGGAAAATTAACTGACAGTTTGACTCAAAAATTAAGTCATCTCGATGCATAGAAATCAAAGCATAGTTCCAATATAACAAACATAAGAAACAAAAACATCTTTATTCATATCTTTCAAAATGTTTGCAACATGATTTACTACCACAAAAATTCTATATGAAGATACAAGATTCCTAGGAGGTTAAATCGGGAAATTAGAGTGTATCAGCGCCCCCACTAGGATCAGCAAAACCTTAAGGATCCGCCCTTAGCTCCACAGGACATAAAGTAATAAGGCAAAGAAACATTAACTGAAGGTAGCGAAGGAGTTGACTGGACCTTCGACTCATCCCCCTTACTCGCCCATGTTAGCATCCACTTTATGGGTGTTGGTCTACAAGTGAAGGAATGATCACCTTAGTTAATGCAAAGTGATTGGGGGTGCACGTTACCGACGTGGTCTGATGTCATTAAGATTATTGGGGGCAAAGGAATGACAATGCTCATAATGCAATTAATAATATTTATTGCGAGGAAATCAGTTATCAGTACACTAGAGGGATCTCAAGGCTCGAGGAATTTTATCACTTTTCTACTTGTCTTGTGGTCGAGAAGTGCAACCTTTTGAGTTGTCTTCGCAAGATGTCAGCCGATTAGTCCATCGAATGGGGTGATTAAGTAGTCGACTTAGCCAGGAGTCGACACAAAATGCCTTTCGAGTAGACATCATGCGAGGATGACTCGAAAGACATTATGTGTCGACTCCTGGCTAAGTTGACTGCTTAATCACCCCACTCGACCAACTAATCGGCCGACATCTTGTGAAAGTGACTCAAAAGGTGATACTTCTTGACCACCGTACGAGTAGAAAGGTGACAAAACACCTCGAGCCTCAAACCCCCTATTGTGTATTAACAACTGATTACCTCACAATAAATACCATTAAATACATTATGGGCATCATCATTCCTCTTCCCCTAATAGTCTTTATGATACATCGGACCACGTTGGCACTACGCGTCCCTAATAACTTCACAACAAATATCCAGGTGACCACTCCTTCACTTATCGATCGGTACCTGTAAAGCAGATGCTGACATGACTACGAGGTATTAGAATATTTTGCACCATATACTCCTAAGTTTCCTTACATAACAAAATTATGTAGTTTTGCACTTAGGTTGCATTTGGGAACTAAGGTTTGGATTTGGAAGTTTGATTTAAAATCAAGGGATTTCAAATCTAGAATTTGAAATCCATGATTTCGTAAAATCTTTTGCTTGGATGTTGTTACTAAATGCAAGGATTTGAAATCAAAGATTTAAAATCTACTGTTTGGATATACTTTATTATGCATGAATTTAGATTTGAAATAAACTTTGAGAAGTGATTCAAAATCAAAATTAAACTCTTCAGTAGCAATTATAAATACACACGCAACCATCTTATCCTTCATGAACCAGATTGTGTGAATACAAAAATAATCATGATGTCCAAAATATTCATTATTATGACATTTTTTTTCATTATTTCATCCAATAGTAGATTGACCTTCGATCTCTAAAGAACAAAAATACAACTCCAATAACTAGCTATGATAAAAAGACTCGACGACACAAAAGAGCTTAGCAAAAATCCTCATAAGAAGATCTAGGTTACACTATAAGCCTTCATTTAAAATACAACATGTTATAGATAGTTGATAACCATGATTTGCTACAACAAATAACTATGATTTGGTACATCAAAAACCATATCTAGAATCCTCTATTTATCCTTCGAGTTTTCTCCTCCTTTCTCTCCAATGTGTCCAACTTCATGTCTCGAAGAATTTTTTGAGTCCTACATTACACAATTTAATATCAATTAGTCCATGACAAAAATCGATGAACAAAATTATCTAATGAATTCAAACCATGTTAAAATCCAATCAAGATAATCAGGATAGTTTTTGATGTTGAACAAATCATAATGATGAAAATTGATAAAGTTTTGAAACTTGAAGAAAGTGGTGGAACACAAAATATGCATGAAGTGTACTAGTCTTATAGGAAAAATGCTTGGGAAAAAGCATATGCTACTCAAGACAGCTAAACATCATATATCTTAGCACTTGTCCAAAAAGAAATCCAAGAAAGAATTTACTTGAACATGTTCAAATAGTTGACGAGTCTTGTCGTCCAACTAGAAACTATTGCTTAAGAATAAAGAGAATAAAATCTCTTTTCTCATTATCAGGAAGTGACTTCAACAAATAAATTTTTTTGGGTTGATATCCATTATCATCTCCGCCGCATTGAATACTTGAATGGGACTTAAGTTGGGTATTTTCGAGACCACTTGATGAATTTACTCTCCAGGTAGTGGTTTTCTTACTACTTCCTTCTTTCTCTCATCAAAGTACTCACTCACAAAGGCTGCCATCACTGCAATTGAATCAACCATTTTATCCCCCTAGTTTTGTTTCTTTGAAATTGTCTCACCACTTGTTGATGCTCCAGGAAGACACTTCCTTGAAAAGCCTCCACCTTTGTTTGTCTCAGATTGTGCCTCAGATTCTTCATGTTGCATTGCATTAGCAGCCTCTTCAAAGGTTTCTACACCTTTACCATTGGCTCTATCTTTTGCATATAACATCATAATGTCATCCTAATTTTTGATCAAGCGATTTTGGTAGCCTTTTTCATCTAGATTAGCTTGCAATATGAGAATATTTACAAATATTTTTAGATATATGCAACAAATTAATAATTCAAATTAATAAGTATAAAGTATAATATTACCATGATATAGTCGCTCCATACTTTTTGCTCACTAGCGGGTACAACCACCATTTTCTTCTCATTATCCCATCACATCAAGCCACTTTTATTTTTAATATCATAAATAATGATATAAAATGTGTTTTCTAAATTTTGAGTCGATTCTTCACATTATCTTTGTTCAAGTTGTTGTTAAATGATTTTAGTGCATCAACCACAGCTTGATAAAGTTGAGGCCTCCAAGTACTGTTGACTTTTAATCCTAGGTTCATTTGATCGTACAATACATTAGCTAAAGCCAAGTCCATATTACGATTCCAAACAACATATGATCTTGACTGAGATACAATTTGTTTCCCTTTCTTTGACATCCTAATGCATACCAAAGTCCTAATACATAATGTTGATGTACTAGTGATCACACAATCAGTATGTATCTATGGCAGGATAATTTTGATGAGGTTAAGAAGGATTGATAAGGGGATCGCCTTCTTCTTCGACTTTATGTCTAGTTCTTGAATTGGGTTGCTGAACAATCTGCACATGTAGAAACTCATGAGAGGACGGGGATTGGTTCCCCCGTTATACCTCCAATGATCAAGTAAGATGATGAACTTGAGTGGAAGAGAAACAGCAGAACTTAGAATTCTCGTTCTGTTTCTTCATTTTGGAATTGCCCCCCTCCCAAAAGGTGAATAGTACCTATATTTATATTATGGGAGAAGGGCAAATCGGACACTTTGACCGATTATGAAGTAGTGATGGTGAGGTATGGGCTGATGGTTGTGTCAGTATCCACTTTACGGGTGTCAACAGGAGATTAGGGGAAAGATCACTTAAGCATTGGTAAGATCGCCTCAGCATCGAATAGAGAGTGATGGGTGGCCTAGCAGAGCCCATGTGATATGACAAGTCATGGAGACTATAGGGACTAGGGTCATTATGATAAGACCTGTCCAGTGTTGACTACGGTGCTGACACGTGGTCATGGAGAAAAGCCCAAGGCAGATATTTTCCTCTAGTTTGGCCGAGAAGTAACCCAATGAGTCATCCTCGTAAGGCTTTAAATAGAAGATCGAGTAGGCTTCAGGTGAGTCAATTTCGACAAGAGGGTCGACTGGTCCTGCCTCTCGCGTCATCATGAAGAATCACTTGACGAGTCGGCCAAGTGGGGATCTCACCTGGGCTTAGGCCACCAAGCTGGTTGGGGCCTTGCTTGTAGAGATACATCCGCCTATTGTTCATAGAGGAATTGTATTTCTACATATGAGAATACCATAACAGTTAGCCCATTTCGCTTGGAGTCGGCTTTAGCCGGGTCCAAGTGAAATATGATAAAGAATCACTTTGGATAGTTGTGGGTGGTCCGAATGAAAGCTTAGTTACTTCTGTAGGCATAAAAAATTACCTATAAGTTTCGAACATAGCTCGAGATGAAGAGAAGATGAAGAACGTTATCATCTAAGTCAAAGGAGATCATCTGACGCCAAAGGAAGCAAAGAAGAACTCAAAACAATGCGACGAAGGGCTTGGAACTGTCTCACATCCGAGACAGCAATTGTTGTCTAGGATTCTGAGACAGTAAAGGCTATCTCACCTATTGTGAGATAGCTCCCAGGTTGTTCTGATAGTTTTGTGACTTTTTGAGGGGTCCACGTGGTTTCATAACTGCTTGGAAACATCAATAAACACGGAGAGGCTATTATAAACTGAAAATCCACCCACAATCCCCAAAAATCACGGCATTTAACAGAGCAGGCAGTAGTAACAAAACTGTCTGGAACAACTCCTTTATCTGAGATAGTAAACACTATCTCGGAAGTAGGAGTTATCGGTTATGAGTTGTTTCAACTTCTTATCTTCAGTTACAACTTTTAAAGGCTATAAATACCCCTTTAGTACCATTGTGCATGGGGTACTGAGAGAGAAGGAGATCCGAGAGCGGAGACATGATATTTTGGCGAACTTCGAGCATGAGAGAGAGTCTTTCACCATTTTCAACCAATCGTAATATCCTTCGGTGTTTCCTCAACATTAAACCTTGATTTGATATTGATAAGAGTTTTTATCTTACTTTGCTAAGATATCTACTTTTTTTCTTGTTTCCAAGTCAAAACATCAACATCAAGCCTTCTTTACGATCAACTTGGATCATTGAATCGGTAGTCCACAGATCAAAGCATCCCCGACATAGGTAAAGATCCCACGCAAGCAGAGGCTAATAAAGAGTTTCTGTGTGTGTTTCTAGGGAATATCCTAATTTTTGTTTTCTTTGTAGAGAGAAGTTTTGCAAGTATAAGCTCACTCTTTTGTTTCCATTATAATGATAAATGATTGTAGTGGAAGCTGCAATGAAACTTGTTCCTAACGCAAACACGCTGGCGACCACAGTGGGAGTTAACGGTCTCGGTGTCGAGATCGGAGTGTCGCAACTGATCAAGATCTTTGATGATTTAACGGTTGAGTACGAGTTTGACCAAGCCAAGTTTGAGGAGCATCTCTCCTCATCCTCATCAAGGTCTTCCTCTCCCCGTAAGTGAGGAAGATCTCATCTTCAAAGAAGGTTTTTTGGTCTTCTACTCTGATGAAGGCTATGGGTGATGACTCTCGCCTAATCGTTGCTGAGGCTTCCCCTCACAACGTTTCACCGGCAACCAATAAAGCCAGAGACTCTGCTCACGACAACTATTCCCCAGTTAAAGAGTTGTTCGATCAAAGTTCATCTGCTCTAACGAAGAGGGCTCGTAAGAGGTAATGCTAACGTCTTGCTAATTATCTAGCCAAAGCCTTAGAGTTAATTGATGGATTACGCTATTATTCAGACTTAGGGTTCAGGAAGCGTTGTGCAACTGAGTCACTTCAATGGCAAATTACTCGCACTTCCTCCAAGCCAGCAACCGAAGAGTGGGTTCTTGTCAGAAAGACTCGCTTGATGAGGAAGGAGCGCATTCATAAGCATCACGCAAGTGCCGCACACGCTTGTGCCCTTGTGCGAAAAGCACAAGAATCAAAGAAGAAAGCGGTGATTGAAGGAACGACAAAATCTCGTTGAGTCTGGGTTTCAAAGTTGGGAGTTACACAAAATCAAGACTCAAAAGTAGCAAAATTTCCTCTTTTTGGCCGAGACATTGGAAGCTATCTCACAGGTCGAGACACCTTAGGTCGTCTCGTCGACCGAGACAACCCAAACTTTCTCACCCAAAGGCAAGTCTCCACGGCTACTTCTTCGCCTCTGTCGACATCTATTCCAGGTCCATCTTCTACGACTACCTCTGCCACGCCACCAGTGAAGCCTTGGGTTAGTCCTGACCTATCTAAATTCAAAATCATAATGGCAGATCGCCTTGGTCCATGGCACGAAGATCGAGGAAAAGCACCTATGACAGAGTACTTGGGTCCGGAGATAAAAACCCGAGTAACTCCTCAGACTGGGGGTCGTACATACGCTCCTATTAAGCCAGCTACTACTCAAAAGTGTCCTGTCACCTCTAAACAAATTAGGACACCTCATTGTACATGTTCGTACTCCGTGCACAAGAGAACTCCTATTACCTCTCGCTTGGGGTCTGTGTTGAAGCTCAGGAGCCCGTTAAGATTCCATACTCGCATGGGAGTGGTTCTAAACGTGTGACTCCTGGTGCAACCTTGGATCATTCAAAGGCGATGGCAAATTACCTTGAGAATGTCAACAAGGTCCAATGTCCCAAAAATAAGACGTGTTCACCAAGAGACAACGTTATACTAGGGGAATCATACCAACAAATGACGGGTTGCTCTGGTCATCATGCCGACGAGTTGTACTATCAAACTGGAGGTGTGAGCAAATCTCAAAAAAGAAATATTCTAGAAACAAGCTCTTATTGTTCATGCGAGAGGTTTATTAGGGCATTACTTTCAGAATGTAGCTGCTCTAGGCAAGAAGCTGTCTTAAAGAGAGTCTCGGTGTTCCAGAGATTTTCCACCGAAGCATCAAAGTCCAAGCCAAGATGTTTCCGTAAGAGAAAGTCCGCTAACCAGAATGATGTACTCCCAAAAGTCACCATCAATATGGCAGATAAAGGATAGCGGCATTCAACCAATTCTAACCCTAAATTTTCCCCGGGAGGAAGAGTTGATCCAAGGATTTCTCAGAGAATGTCTCGGCTTCAGCTAAGAGCCACTAGACACAGAGATTACAATAGGATGCACGAAGGGGTGTCTTCGGATGATGAGCTTTCAGACACTTGTTCTGCAATTGCTTCAGATGATACAAAGTCTAGCATATAGCAAGCTAGATATGCATTCACGGTCACTCCTGACCAATCAGCTCAATTTCTTCAAGAAGCTCTAGCCAAGCAAAGAGAAGAAATTAGAGCTGAAATGAGGATGAAGATGGAGTTGACCATGTAGCAGATGAGGGAACAACATCAACATGAACCAGGTCAACGGGCTGAATCTAGTTGTCACAATGAAACGTCGATTCAAGCTAATCTTGAAGACAGCGATACTGTAAAACCTCAAAAATTTGAGATAATATAATTAATGCATGATTAATTATTATAAGTGGATAATTATTAAGATAAATATCATTAAATAGTGTATGAGTACATTAACTAGTGTTATGAGTATAAACAAGTCCATACATGAGAATAGAACGAGTCGAAAACATGTATAAAGGCAAAATCTTGAGAAACTAGAAATTCCCAGTCCAGTCGACTGCCGCAGTTGACCGCAGTCCGGTTGACCACCACAGTCGACCGCGGTACGTGTATTCTATTTTCCTTTTTCAACTTGGTTTCGGGTATTTTGAGGCCCAAGTCAGTTTCTATGATATATATATATCATATATTCATGATATTTTTAGCATTATTTCATACTTTTGAAACCCTAGCAGCCACCAAATAATTCTACCAACCCTAAATTGGTTTTTGGAAGAGTTTAAGGGCTTTTGGAGCAGGATTTCGATTTGTTTTGGATTTTGGCTTGGAGATCTACCTTGGTATTGCATCTTGCACATTTTTTTAACTTGTCTTAGGTGAGTTTCATCTCTGCTAACCCTACTCCCAAGTTTTTAAATATTTTTAATGAGTTTTAATATGATTTTATTCAGCCTAATCAACTAATTTGAGTATAAAAGCAATCCTTTTGTATTATATGAATAAAGATCAGATCTTTCTGTGTTTAAAAGATAAAGAACGATTTATAGATATGTTTTAAGACATGAGAGTATTTAACGATGTTGTTTAACTGATTTTTGATGATTTATTCTTCGTATCAACATTTCGTGCATGTTTAAGGGTTTAATTATAATTTATTATGTGATTAATCATGTTTCACATGTTTGATAATTTCTTGAGATGTTAATCTGATGTTTACAATGTTCTACACAAGTTTTATGATGAATTAAACATGTTAGATAACGAAAAACATGCACGAACACAGATATCGTAAAACCTACAGAGCAGGTTGCTGTTTGCGATCCGATCAACCGCCACATATGTGTGGTCGACCGTGTGCCAGGCTGAAGCCTGGGCAGCTTCTGAATCATAGTGGGTCGATCGCTGCTTTAACCGCGGTCAACCACTAGTCAGGCAAACAGCCTGTGCATGTTTCTTACTCCTGTTTCTATTTTTGAGGGATTTTCTCGATCTTTTCAAGTTATACTATGATAATTATGAAGCTGTTTGACATTAGTGGTGTTTGTGAACACCATATATTATCACGCATACCGAGATTTATGCACGTACACTTAGCATGTATTGATTTGATATGTATTGTCGAGTTTTTGATACACGTTAAGTTGATGAAAGTGAAATAATATATGATAAAGTATTGCTCATCAGTTATGAATGCTCAGTGTGGTTATTTATCTGTAATGAGACCTCGGTTGTACCACACTAGGAGTATTTGGTTGTTTTCCCGAAATAAGACATCGGCTGTACCAAATACTCGAAGGTGATCAGTGTATTTTTCGGGTTGGGCTGATGTGCCTATTCATCATTGTACGATCATCTGTAAGCATATCTAGAAAAGGGAGATAAAACCTATTGCTGTAGAACGATTGAGTAAGGAAGTTGAACTCACATGTCATTGTGAGAACCTTACAAGAGTATCGTTATTTCATGTAGCCGGAATAGGGAGATAAAAACTATTGCCGCAGAGTGATTGAGTAAAAACCTCACAAGAGTATTGCTATTACAAGTTGAGATGCAAACATATATACAGTTGTAGTATGATTCCACTATAGATTATCCAAGAGTAGGGTATACCTTTGATACGTGGCATACATGATGTAATGATCATGAACTTTCGATACTAGTTAAAATAATTTTTTGGTATTTTAAAATATTTAATTATTATTTTTAAAAGAGTATTTATATTTTTCTCAATTTTTTAGAATTTTCTATGATTTAAAAATCCAAGTTTTATATTTATTTAAATGATTTTGATATTTATAAATTTATTTAGTGTAGTAAATTTTTTTGAATTTATCCATTGTGTTATCGATACTATTACGTATCATTTTGAATAACATGCTGTATTATTATTACTATTACGTATTATTTCGTATAATACATTGTAATATTATTACGTATTATTTTGTATAATTAGTTGTATTATTTCTACTATTGCGTATTATCTATTGTATTAGTATAACTGGTACGTTTTATTGTGTTGATAAATTTTCCATAATTATTTTATTTTAAAATGTAAGTAATTATATTTTTTAATAATTATTCTCATTTAATTATACAATTTGTTGTATTATTACAACTATTGCATATTATCTATTATATTACTATAGCTAGTATATTTTATTATGTAGATAATTATCCCATAATTATTTGATTTTAAATATAAGTAATTATATTTTTTTATTATTTATTCTCATTTAATTATACAATTTGTGTTATTACTACTATTGCGTATTAACTGTTGTATTAGTACAACTAGTACATTTTATTTTATAGATAATTTTCCCTTAATTATTTAATTTAATATGTAATTACTTTTATTTTTATTTATTTTTCTTAAAACCCAAAATTATATATATATA
>BQKN01064189.1:150647-187815 GCA_022839385.1 Asparagus kiusianus
TATATATATATATATATATATATATATATATATATATATAATAACTTTCTCCATTTTCTCTCTCTTCTTTATTTTCTTCCCAAACTCAAATCCGCCGCCGCAAGTCCCCCAGCCCTTCACCACCGCGAGCTCCTCCTCCCTGACCCTGACGCAACCCACCGCTGCCCAGCCTCGTCCGCAGCCAGCCCCCTCTCCCCCGTGCCGTCAACCACCAGAGCCGAGCTCCTCCATCTCGCAGCGAGCTCCTCCTTCTCCAGCCACTCGATAACCCCTCCCCATCGCCACTGTAGATCCACCCCATCGCCACTATAGATCCAAGCCGTCGTGAGCTCCATCCCCTATCTCCAGTCCACCGCCGCCTGAGCCGCTCTCCGAGCTCGACCAGCAGCGCGCAGTCCCTCTTCTCCTCCCACACCACCACACGTCGTGTCCACCACGTCGGATCCGACCTATGCTGTCGACATTGAATAATTCGACGAACCCCGATGCAAGATCTCGCACCTCCATATTTTCTCGCTTTACAAATATTATTGATTAAATAATTTAATTAGATATGAAATGTCGGTAATGTGCATATTGTGAATATTTGATGTGGAATGTTGATAAATAGTATTATATAATATTTTAGAAATAATAATGAGATATTTTGTGGTAATTATGTCGGAGAAATTAACGAGCATGAAATGATGAGTATATGTGTTATAAATAGATTTTACGAGACATTAATAATTTTGTATATTTATATCTAAATATTTTCAGACATGAAATGACAAGTTATGAGTTAAACTTAGAATTTATGAATTTTTTATCGAAAAGAAATTAATTAAGGGAAATTTATAAAATAGGAAAATATTACTTTTCATGCAGAAAGGAATTAATATATATATTACATAAATTTTTTTGTTTTAAATTAGTTATTATGAGAAATAGTTTTAAAGAATAATTTTGGAAAAGAATATTCAATATTTATGATAGTATGACTGATCATCATAGAGCGCCACATTTCATGTGCAAAACGACATCGGTTTCTAGTTTTCTTTTACCGTATTAATATATTAGAGAATACGTAAGTACAGACAATTTGTATGGGAAGTTTGGACATCCAGTAGTAATATAATAATGAAGTCTCCTTATGCATGTATTTATGCTGTAGTAGACTATTCTTGCATTTTTATGTTTCATTATAGTTCTTATTCGTGCTTCATAAACTTGTTTAATCTTGTTCAACATGTCGTGTTATTATCCATTATCTTTGATGTGATGAGAACCTTAGCAGTTCATGACTTAGTGGCCTTGTGCGTCATGAACAGACTTAGTGACATGTGTGAGTGTGTTGACCGAGTTTAGGTGGTGAACCCGAGTTTAATAGGGATTATGATTGTTGACTTAGAAAATGAGGAGAGTTGGGCTGGGAAATTCTTGGTTCAGGTGATTGGATGTGATTGTTGATTATTTCTAGGCTCGCACCAACGATATTCCTGTGTAGCGTTGGGGTGGGTCTGAGGTGTCGTGATATGTGATTGCTGATTATTTCCAGGCTCGCACCAACGATATTCCTGTGTAGCGTTAGGGTGGGTCTGAGGTATCGTGATATGTGATTGTTGATTACTTTTAGGCTCACACCAACGATATTCCTATGTAGCGTTAGGGTGGGTCTGAGGTACAGTGATATTGATTGTTGATTATTTCCAGGCTCGCACCAACGATATTCCTATGTAGCGTTAGGGTGGGTCTGAGGTGATGTGATATTGTGATTGTTGGTTATTTCCAGGCTCACACCGGTGAAATTCCTGTGTAGCACTGGGGTGAGTCTGAGGGGGGCAGTGAACCGTTACGTGTGGATGATTTGTGAACAACCGGTTATTCGTGAATATGAGTTTTGACTATATGTGAGAGGTAGACCAGTGACTTGTTATAGGATGGTTAGCTACATGACTTTGTTGTTTGAATGTTTATGGGTTCTCGTGAGATGTGAACCAGTTATATTTCTTTCCATACCTAGATTAGGATTAATATTTAATTATCTACAATTTGAGACATATGGTATATACATGAGGGTTTCCTTGTTTGGATTATTTCGCTCGACGTACTACGTCTCGAGTTGTAGATTGTTAAGTATTAATTCTATCTAGGGGTATGTCCTTGTTACGCGGATGATTATGGATTCTTATGATCGTTATACTCTAGTGATGGATTGCATCTAGCTTGTTAGTATTCCAGCTGCATGTTTCTATTTATTATTGTTATTGCATTGGCCATTCGACCGTTCCTATTCTCTTTGTAGGATCTTGCCGTGTGTCATGCACCCTGACATACACCTGTTTTCTCTGGTGTACGTCAGATTTAGGAGACAGACGGCCTCAGCTCGAAATCGTACGGGAACCAGAGGATTCGCAGTAGGAGTGCCTTGCAGATGGAGTAGAAGGATAACTGAAGCCTAGATGTGTTTTTCTTTTCTGTAGTCGCTGATAAACATTAGAACTCTTTATAGTATTGTCCTCAGTTTGATGATGGATTCAATTATTTTATCAGTATTTTCTTTTATCATAAACTATGTATTTTTATTCCTAGTTGGAGCTTTTGTACTAAGGGTATATTGGACCCATATTTTTATATCTGGGATGATTTACTATTGATGATATGTCTATTCCTTATTCTGAGTTGTCTTTATATTCTTGCTATTGTGATTGGGGACCTGTGATTGAGATTTTGTATTCGATGCTTAGCGTATTGGATTGAAAAGAAAAAGAAGAAAAAAATGATAGTGTATATTTCTTCTCAATCTAATACGTCGCGGGCTTGTTCACGTTCCGATTCCCCTGTATTTTGGGAAGCGGGACGTGACAGTGAAACATGTCGTAGCATGATGTTGGTGCTTGGCAGGATTGACAATCCGGGTTTTACATTGGACTACAGCCTTGTGTGAACCCTGGGGTGTCACAGTTGGCCTCAGAGCTCTAGGTTCTAATATCCTTAGGATCATCCATGTGTCATATTGTGGAGCTAGGATAGAGTTTCCTTGGAATAATGTATAGAGTTCGCTAGAAATTCTTACTATGAGTGAGAATGTATTATATATACGCGAAAATTACCAAATTTGTTTATGATGAACTACTTGCTTGAGCTATAAAGCATGTTGCAGGTGATAAGTGATACTATTTTCCTTTTGATATGTGTTATAATATTTATGCTTGAGATCCTATTAATAAGTTCTACTTTAAAACTTATAGATGTCGGGAAGAGGACGTGGATGCAGAGGTACTCGTGCTCATAGCACCTTTGGCCGCTCGGCTGGCAGCGGTTGAGGATCAATTAGCAAATCAAGCTTAGCAAGAGGCACCCATTCGGGAGGAGACGTCCATTCGGGAGGTGACACCAGAGGAGACACCGATAGATACACCACCACCATCACTAGTTGATGATAGAGCTGCTGAGCAAAAGGCTTGGTTTCGTCTAGTAGAGAGATACCATAAGTTGATGGCACTAGAGTTTCATGGTTCGTCAGATTCCATTACTGCAAACAAATGGAAGGAAGATGTGAGCAAAATTTTGGATATGCTTAATGTTAATACTGTGCAGAAGCAGAGGCTAGTAGCTTTCAGCCTCAAGGGCGATGTAGGAGGGTGGTATCGGCTTCGTTTCACTCCAGAGCAGAGGATGACAGTTTCATAGGAGACTTTTATGTACTTCTTCGATGAGCAGTATGTGTCAGCTGCAGCGAAAGCCGGGAAGGAGTTGGAGCTAGCCCAGTTAGAGCAGAGGGATATGTCCGTGACGGATTTTGAGAGTAAATTTATGACACTACTTAGATTCACGGGCATGTGGCACACTAAGGAGCAGCAGGCTCAGATATTTATGATGGGGCTTCGTCCATGTTTACGTTGATATCTGGTATCACGAAGATTTCGGTCAGTGCGTGAGGTAGCGGATGCTGCCATGGCTTAGGAGACAGACTCAGATATGTTCCTAAAGGGCAATGATGGAAATGTTAAATCAAGACAACCCGGGGATAAAGGTAAAGGTAAGAGACCTTTTGTAAGACTAGGAGGACCATAACAGTAAGGTAAGGGTCCACATCAGCAGGGTCCCTATAAAAAGGGACATCAGTAGGATCAGTAGGCGCAACAACAATGAAGGTTCTAGGGGACTTATTACAATTGCAACAAATTTGGACACTGAGCATTCGAGTTTCGCAACACACCTTCATCAGGCCAGCAGGACAAGAATCATTATCATCAGCAACAACACCGTGCTTAGGGCCGACGCTAGGGCCAGCAGTTGAGGATTGAGGCACCGCCAGTGATCCCAAGGATTGAGGTACATGTGTGAGCTATTCAGGAGGTCCAGCATGGATAGATAGTCCCATACGCTCCAGGCGATGCAGCGCAACAGCCTTCGGCTACTGGTAGAGTATATGCAGTTGTTCCTCGGGACCATGGCGTGAGCAGGGCCGTAGTGAAAGGTACGTTTCTTGTAAACTCCTTTCCAGCACATATTCTTTTTCATTCTGGCGCTTCGCATTCTTTCATCTCCTATGAGTTTATGATTAGACTTCAGCTTGTAGTGAAGCCATTAGATATTCTGTTATCTGTATCTACTCCTTTCGGAGAGGTGTCTCTTTTAGAAAGTGTTTGTAGGAGATGTGTTGTCAGCTTTGACAATTCTGAGTTCGTGATTGATTTGATCATGTTGCATATGTCTGAGTTTGATATTATTCTTGGTATGGATTGGTTATCTTCCTACCATGTGAGTATCGACTGTTTTGCGAAGACAGACAGCTTGTGAACTAGTGATGGATCTGAGTTAGTGGTAGCTACCTCACGAGGCAACCAGATTGTGGAGTCATTTCTGGCATACGTCAAGGACGTGATGTTATAGGATCAGGGCGCAGATTTGAGTGAGACACGAGTGGTCTTAGAGTATCAAGATATCTTCCAATACATACCGGGTTTACCTCTAGTAAGAGAGGTTGAGTTTTGCATAGAGTTGCAGCCAGACACCACACCGATTTCCCGAGCACCTTATCGAATAGTGCCTGCGGAGATGATGGAGCTCCAGATCTAGTTAGATAAGTTGTTATCTTAAGGTTTTTGTTGCCAGAGTCATTCTTTGTGGGGGGCGATTGTCCTTTTCATTAAGAAGAAGGATGGGAGCATGCAATTGTGTATCGATTATCATGAGTTGAACAAGGTCACTATCCGGAATAAGTATCCACTACTAAGGATTGATGACTTGTTCGACCAGTTGTAGGGAGCGTAGTGTTTCTCAAAAATAGATCTTCGTTCCATTTATCATCAGTTTCAAGTTTGGGAGATGGATGTTCCCAAGATTGTCTTTTTGACTCGATATGGGTTTTTTGAGTTTCTTGTCATACTATTTTAGCTGACCAATGCACCCGCAATATTTATGGATTTGATGAATCAGGTTTTCCATCTATATTTGGACTAGTTCGTGATAGTGTTTATCGGCGATATCCTTATTTATTCGAGGTCAGAGGTCGAGCATGAGCAACATTTGCGGTTGGCACTATAGACTTTGTGAGAGAACCAATTATATGCTAAGTTTAGCAAGTGTGAATTTTGGTTATCTGAGGTTAGATTTTTGGGCCATATTATCAACCAAGAAGGCATTGCAGTAGATCCGACTAAGGTGGAGGCTATTCTTGATTGGGAGCCGTCGAAGACCGTTACCGAAATTCGTAGCTTCTTAGGTTTGGTGGGCTACTACAGAAAGTTTATTCAAGAATTTTTAAAAATTACGATACCACTTACATGCCTTACGAAGAAGGATGTACAGTTTGTTTAGGGCATAGAGTGCGAGGAGGCCTTTGAGACTTTGAAGGGTAAGTTGACTTCAGCGCCGGTTTTGATTCTTCCGAGCAGTGATAAGACTTTTGTTGTCTACACTGATGCATCATTATCGGGACTTGGAAGTGTTTTGATGCAGACCCAGAGAGTTATGGCCTATATTTAGAGGCAGTTGAGGACTTATGAGTAGAATTACCCCACGCATGACTTGAAGCTAGCAACAGTGGTCTTTACATTAAAGGCGTGGAGACATTATTTGTATGGAGTACACTTTAAATTATTCACAGATCATCAGAGCTTTAAATGTCTCTTTTCACAGAAAGAACTCAACCAGAGGTAGTAGCGATGGGTCGAGTTTATAAAAGATTATGAGTTTGCACTTCAATATCATCTAGGAAAAGCGAATGTTGTAGCAGACGCATTGAGTAGGAAGCGTCATCGTGGATTTGTGGCTTTGAGATGTTCATTATATCGAGACCTTTAAACTCTTAGCCACTATGATTTCAGGCCAAAGATTGGTGGGAACAGTGCCTTCTTAGGAGCTTTATCAATGCAGCCATTTTGGAGCAACAGAGTGGTAGTAGCTCAGCTAGAGGATTCTTGGATTGAAATCCAAAAGGAGGAGATCTCTAAAGAACCCAAGGCTGATTGGACCATTGGAGCGGATGGAGGTCTTCGGATGAAGGACCAATTAGTTATGCCGAACAATCCACAGCTGAAGAGGGATCTATTTGATGAGGCGTATCGTACCAGGTATATAGTGCATCCGGGTACAACGAAAATGGACAAGGACCTAAAGAGGCATTTTGGTAGATTGGCATGCATAGAGAGATTGCAGAGTATGTGGCTAAGTGTTTTACATGCCAGCAAGTGAAGATAGAACATCAGAGATCTGAGGGAATCCTACAGTCTTTACCCATTCCTGAGTGGAAGTGGGCAGATATTTCCATGGATTTCATCATAGGGTTACCTAAATCAAAGAAAGGAAATGATTATATTTCGGTGATAGTAGACATGTTGACGAAGTCACTGCACTTCTTACCTGTGAAGACGACTTATACAATAGAGACATATGTGAGGACTTTCATCCAGGAGATAGTTCGATTGTATAGAGTCCCAGAGATGATTTTTATTAGATTAAGGCTTAGTTTTCACATCTCATTTCTAGAGGAGTTTCCAGAATGCATTCAGTAGCAAGTTGTCATTCAGTAGCCTCTTCCACCCCTAGATAGATGGTCAAACAAAAAGGATGAATCAGGTACTAGAGGATATGCTGTGAACATGTGTGATAGATTTTTAGGGTAGCTGGGAGGACCATATCCCATTGATTGAATTTGCATATAATAATAGTTATCAAGCTACTATCAGGATGGTGTCGTACGAAGCATTATACGGGAGGCCTTGCAGATCGCCTGTATGTTGGGCAAAACTAGAGGACAGCCTATTGCTTGGGTCGAAGCTTGTTAGGCAGACCACAGAGAAAGTGGGATTTTTCACCCGAATGGGTCACTTAACACTTAACACTTAGCTCCTAATAATTCGGAGCATATGGTATATATATAGGGGGTTCCTTGTTTGGATTTTTCGCCCGACGTACTAGTTCTTTTAGTTAGAGGTTAAGAGAGAGTGCACGCATTTTAGACCGTTAAGTTTAAATGCTTGCTTATGTTTCTAATCTGGGGATTAATGGTACGAGATGTGTACGGGAGGGTTTCCTTGTTTGGATTATCCCCTCTTAGTGCTTTTCTCGTATTATTAATCTTTAAGATACGATTACGGAATTTCGATAATGAAATTCTTTTAGGGGGGTGAATGTAAAACCCTAAAATTTGAGATAATATAATTAATGTGTGATTAATTATTATAAGTGGATAATTATTGAGATAAATATTATTAAATAGTGTATGAGTACATTAAATAGTGTTTTGAGTATATAAATGTAAAACCCCAAAAATTTGAATATTATATAAAAATAATAATAAATATATTATATGGTAAAAATATAATATATTTTGATGTTTAAGTATGATACAAATTGATTTGAGATCAATTCAATGTATATTTGTGAATATATGAGTTCAAATGCACAAAACATGTACGAAGAGAAATCTGAAAAATGACCAATTAAGAGTTTATATATTTTACACACTGATGCGGTTTGAATCTGGAAAAACACAAAAGACCAAAGTTATAGGTCTATTCAATAGATTTCCAAAAAATCTTAAATCATTTTATTCTGAGGGTGGATGAGAACGTTACAGCTAAAATACCAAAGGTTATTTTCCTAGCCAGACTAGGTTTCCTGGTTCGGGTCAAACGGGTTTATTTTGGGTTTACAAATATATATATATATATACATGTATTTTCATGGAAATTATTATCTTTTCATCATAGTTTCAAACCCTAGTAGCCCCTCTTCCTCTCTCTCAAACCCTAGCCCTAAAGTTGAGATTTTGGGAGCATCTTGTGAGGCGATAAGCGAGGAAAAGGCGAAATCTACGAAGATTGGCGACGAGGAGTCGTTTCACATCAGTTTCAGGGGCTTGCACACATTATAAAGCAAGATCATCTACATCCAAATCCATTCCCATAGTGTTTAATAATTATAAAAGTGTTAAGTCAATATTTTCATGCTTAAGGTTTAACCTAATATGAGAAAGATGAGATTTTTGATGATAAATCTTAACCCAATGCTAGATCATTAGCTTTTCCTAATTATTTATGATTGTAATATGATCATGATCAATAGGGGTGATTAAATTTTCATTTTTTAAACTTGATAATTATGTTTAACTCATGTGTTAACCCTAATTTGTTATCTAATTAAATTATAATGAGGTTTAGTTTTTGTTCTTATCATAAATTTTAGAAAAACTACTGCACGTGTATAACATTTAACTAAAAATTTGAGATATCATATAAACTCTAAACTGAACAAAACTAATGTCAAATGAAAGTTATGTGAACCTATTTTCCAAAATAGAAAACCATTTTAAGAAAGAATTTTTATAGAGAAAGATATACTCAATTTACTAATAACATGTTCTGCAGAAAACTGCTGCATGTATGTAACCTTTAACTAGAAATTTGAGATATCATATAAACTACAAACTGAACCAAACTAGTGCCAAATGATAGCTATGTAGATCTAGTTTCTAAAGCAGAAAACTATTCCTAAAAAGAGTTTGTCTAGAGAAAGATATGCTCAATTTACTAATGATGTATTCTGTAGAAAACTACAGATATGCTGATTTGAAATAATTGATATATTATGTGAATGTTTCTTTGAGTTTTCATGTTAATTAATCATGCTTAAATCCTAGGTTTGTGATACCTAAGTAAGATAAACATGTTAAAATGAATTTTACCTCTGTTCATGAGTAGTTTTTATCATGTATTAATAATCATTTTGTTTACATATGGGATAATTGAAGAAATTATTTAATTAGGATGTTAAACCCTATTTTGGAAGATATAATAATTTAATTTGATGATTCAGATAATTTCTGTTGCATATGCCAAGTATAAAATCTCATTTTAACATCATGATATGTACAATTGACATAAGCACTATTTGTGCATGAAAGAATGCGCGTCTTGATAGAATAGTCGACTACTAAACTTAGTAGTCGGCTACTCATGCCCAGTTGAGTATAATAGAAACTGTGTGTTTGTAGATTAGTTGACTAATGTTCTTAGTAATCAACTACTGATAGTGATATATGTTATTACAGAGTCTGGATGGACTCAGTGTAGTCGATTACTAAGCCTAGTAGTCGACTATTACGGTTGTTGCCTGAATTTTTGTTTTCCATCTGTTTGAGATATGTTTGCGGGTTTCGAGCCACACTTCTTTATACGTAAATTCATGAATAGTGTAGTAGCTCACACATGGGTATGCTAAAAGGAATTATGATGGGTTTTGACCCGATTACTTTGAGAAAGAGTTTAGTATATATTATACACACATTCTGGATATCGTTGATGAGCTCAGTTCAGTACTACGGAGGTAGTGCGTTGATATTCCATTTGTATAGGTTATTGAGTCAGGTTTGAATGTTTTATCTAGCAATTCATCCGCATGAGGGTGCGATGAGGCTTGTGAGCCGTACTTCTAGGATACCTATATGGTAGGTCGTTCTGCACTCATGTTACGCACCGAGATCGCGCTGAGACTAATGAGCCGTGTACATTGATTAGGATACCTACAGGGTAGTCTGTTGCATATGATAATGCTAATTATCAAAAGCTTGCACGAAGTTGCATTGAGATAGTTAAATGATAGCCCGAGTCATTGGCGGATGCTGGTTATGTTTTTGACTCATTGCAAATATATGACCCATAGTACTTTGTATTTAAAAGTACACGGGATTCATGCCGGTATTCATTCTATCTTCCTAGTGACTGTGGAAGATATTATGAATATGATATGTTGATATATTTACTTTCTTTTACTATTTTTCTTTATTTTCTTAGTTGGTATCAATAATTAGCGATTCATAATTTGAGACATATGGTATATACATGAGGGTTTCCTTATTTGGATTATTTCGCTTGTCGTACCAGTCTCGTGTTGTGGATCTCTACTCAAATTAGCTAAGAATCCATCAATATCAACAAACCCTAATGTATGTTCATATTAAAATCATCAAAAAATCAGAAACAATTGGTTAAAAATAATGTTCAAATTACATGAACCACCATCAGTGGTGACCACATCGAGAGTAGTTGCTTTGATCTAGGGTTTTAGCCACGAAGATCACGACCTAAACCCTAGATTAGATCTAGGGTTTCGACTGTAGGGGAGAGAGAGAGATTGAGAGAGAGAGAGAGAGAGATTATACTGCGAGCGATCCAGAGAGAAGAACGATCGAGAGAGAAATGAGACTTGAAACAAGAGAGAAGAGAGGGTAGTCGAATCAGGATTTGATAAATAACAAGGGTAGGGTGGAATTTGAATTCCGTTGTTTTGGGCTTTCAAATTCATCTCTGTTAAATGAATTGGTTCGAAATATTGGCCTAAATTAAAACCCAAACTAGATATTTGGATTTTAAATACACTGAGTTTTAAATCAAGGGCCCAAATCCCAGTTCCCAAACACAGCCTAAAAATTTCATTATTCAAAGTGAAAGCTTGAAAATTAACAAAAATTATACGCACAAACATGACCATAGATAGAGCAATCCTTCTGTATTCTTGAATATGTTCTTGTTCCTTGCTTTTTATACTGATAAAAATATTTCTCGTTCTTTTTTGAATCAACAGATTGTCGCACTTTATGGATAATTTTACAAATATGTAAATTTTTGCAAAATGGGAGGGATGTTTAATTAATTCAACATTATATATTTTACGTGATAAAAGCGATATGTCCCAAGGTTTAACATAAACTTTTCTTAAATTTTATGATAAAATTTGCTATTAAAATGTAATAAAAGTTCTATTAAAGGAATTTTGTGCAATATTAGTAATACATTGTTGACATAAAAGGATGTACAGGGATTTAGGGGCTTCATTTATTCATTCCCTTACCGCGGTCCATGTGAGTTGATGTGATTGATTTGGGTCCGATGCGCAATATACATCTAAGTTCCACCCGTGAAAAGCAATCAATAATATTCTTCATAATTCTAAAGTCGTGATGGAAAGGAGAGACGAATAAGAATTTTTTAGGTCAAGACGAGAAAATATGAAGAGTTCACATCCAAATTCAATCACTTCTTTTCTTATAAAATTTCTTTTTTTATTTTTCAGTACTTCATATGAAACATACCAAATTAGCTCCTTTAGATACTAATAATCGAACTATATTTATCATTTTGAGAAAAAGCTATCAAAATAGCAAACAACTTTACCAAGAGGATTGGGTTTTAGTAATAGACATGTGAAAAGGAAGAAAAGATGTTGAATATATTTAAAATTTTGCATGTTGATCATTTAATTTTATTCACCTATCAGCAAGAGTGTTACAGAATCTTAATAAGTTGTAAGTATTTTCCATGGATCTTGTTGATATGAGTTATCAAATAAAGGGTTTGCGGGTGGATTATGGTGGTGTTTAGGTCCTCAAGCTCCTCCAAATGCTTTGGGGCCCGCCATTCTTCTCTGCACATGAAAAACTCATGAGAGGTCGGAGTTGGATTCTCCGGTGGTTTCTTCGACTATCAAGTCTGAGCTAGAGCGGAGAAATATAATATAAGTGATGAAGTTAATCTAGAGTTTTAGAGTTACATGGAGCAGCCGAAGTTACCTCATACAATACAGGTTCCTTTTGTAGCAAATCGAAATAGCAAAAAGATAACTTGGGTCGAGTCCATGGAAGCAGATGACTCGGCAGATGTCTTACAGGTATTGGCTGCAGACGAGGATGAGTCATCCAAGTAGTTAGTGTAAAGGCAACATCAGCTGCTTGGTGCTAACTGGGTATGATGAATCATAAAGACTATGAGGGCTAGAGCAATGATGACTTTGTCAGAGCAGTTAAAACAATGGTAGTTGGTTGTCGACGGGGGTTCGAAGACACACCGTCTCTCTAGTCGTCTGGCTGAAGGCCAATAAACACTACCTTTTTAGTCGGTTACTTGAGTTGTTAGCTAAAATAGCAGGCCATGTGTGGAGTCTTGTGGACACGACTTGGAGAATAGGTCGATAAGTATTACCTTTCTTGTTGGCCACGCAAGTTGTTGGCCGATGGAGTCAGTCACGGGAACAACTCAAGTTGTCGGCTTCTAGAATGATTTGATTAAGCGTGGGGTGGACACGCGTCGGCTTCCCAGTAGAGATAATACTTGGTTAATCCAGTAGCCTACAACAGATCCCATTTATTTTAGATTGTTTGAGTCGTACTAGTCTCTCAACCAAGATTTGCAATTGGGTCCCATCACAAATTTGAATCAGTAGTTAAATTATTTATTTTCAGAAAATACAAACAACATCAAAATACATTTAAAAATAAGTAAAATGATCTCACTAAAACGAGTGTTTCTTTCTGTTGATGCTCAATATCAAACAGCCAATTAATCCAGAAGAGGATGATTGTGGGGTGATGAAGGATGATGGAGGGATCGCTCCCTTCTTCGACTTTATGCCTGGTTCTTGAACTAGGATATTCAGATCCACTGCAAAGCCTAAAAGAACAAACCCGTAAGAGGGTGGGGACTAGTTCCCCCGTGGTATCTCTGACAGTCAAGTTAGCTGATAAACTTAAGCTCGAGCGGAGTTTAGAACTGTATGTTCTTATGCTATATGCATTAGAGATTATCATCTCTTAGTTTAGATCAGGAGGAAGATTTAAATTAATCCGAGAGTTTTTTTGTTAGGATAGATTTAGTTACCTTAGCTTAGGTCAGGTTTCTTAGTCCTTCCTTTCTGATGGTGAACAGCCTTCATATATAGAATGGATGTCCCTGACAGACTGGTTATTTAGACCATACAGAATGGCGGTGACAAAGGGTGAGCTACAACAAGGTGAGTCATCCCTCGCTCTACAGGTGTCAGCTAGCGACTGGACGGGAAGTTATTTCAGCATGGGAGATAGTGCCCCCGTGATGTCCGGGAAGTGACTTGTGAGTGTGGCAGAAGTCATGTGGGCATACCGAGTCATCCCTCACTTTACAGATGCCGGCTGGCGACTTGAGGGGAGTTATTTCAGCATGAGAGATGGTGTCTCCGTATTTTTTAGGAAGTGATTTGAGCTGACAAGTCATAGAGACCCATCAGGTCAAAGTCTGGATAAGGCTTGTCCGAGGTGGACTGAGATGTTGACATATGATCTAGGGGAGAGGTTTGAGGCTGGGGCCAATTTTTCAATTTCGTCGATAGTAGGGAATATCCTTCCAGTTGTTTCTTAGAAATGCCCAGTGAGTGATCGAGTGCCCTAAGTTAGATTGTCTTCGATGATAGGGTCGATCGACACCGCCTTTCACATCAACCCAGGAGTGCTAGCATGTTCGACTGGTTGGAATGTCATCTTGTCTTAGTTCATAACCGCCTTTCAAGTCGATATAAAGAAGTTGACTCGTCTGGGAGGTTAAGATCTCTCATGCTGACTTATATCGCCTTTCATATCGACACCAGAGTGTCGGCTTGATGAGTCGGTGGAGCCGAGGCCTCTGTGATTGTGCCTTAGGTTTATTCCTGATAAGGTACCAAGAGCATGTTATTCGACTGAGAAGTCGTATGCCTAAAACTCTTGAGAGTTTACTAGGGCTCTTATTGCATTATTTTGTAAGTATTGTATCTTGGGTGAGTAAACACCATAACAGTTTGCCTCTTTCACTCGGAGTTGGCTTTTTTAGTCGACTTCGAGGGAAATAAGATATGCTCTGATTAATACAGGTTTGTTAAGGATGAGAAACTGAGATGTCTCGATCTTAGAGACATGGCTTGTCATTATTGGGCACCCATTGTTAACTCCACTATTCGTGGCTGACGTCATCAAAAGATCTGAATCATCTTTTTAGGAGATGAAGCGTCATGGATATTAAGGAGGGATCTTCCACTTTTCGAGTATTGGGACGTGAGGCATTAAATAGGGGTGGCACTTCATGTTTTGAGCGAACCGCTTTAGATTCCAAAGTAGATATGGCCTGGTCGCTTTCAAAATCACAGCATCGTTTGACATTCTTCTTTACTCTTCCTTGAAAGCTTATAAATAGCCTCTTGATGCTAATATAGTTCTCTTACAAACTTTTGCTCTAAAAAATTTTTGATATTCCTCTAAGCTTTTCTGGAGCAAGTCTTCCATGGCCTCTCAAGTTTCAAACTCTGGCTGTAGCGAGGAGAGTCTCGCTATTCTTCTACTTCTTCACTCGAAGGTCCATATGGACGATCTAGGAGGGTTGTATGACCGATACAATATTCCTCAGACTCTCACATTAACGACGCTAGAGATGAACAAGCCAATGCACTACCATGGCGAGGATCGAGTACTGTTGTACTTGGCCCACTTAGAACATGATTTATGGCTGCCCTTACACCCTTTCATTAAGGAGGTGCACACCGCTCTAGGAGTCTCCCCATCCCAATTCTATCCAAATGCATTAGGGGTTCTGGTGGCTTTCATCATCATTTTCCATCATGTTGGAGTCCAACCAAGCTTGAGATTACTTGGGCATTTGATCAGTGTGGGGTCAGCTAAGAAGGACTCACATTATTCTTTCCACTATCATGAAGAGTTCCATCTTATTTCTGATTCTTTAGAGTTGGATGAGGACTGGAGGAAGCAATTCATGTGAGTCTATGGCGGCGACATCATCTTCGTCTGCTCGGACTGGTCGGAGGTAAAGAAAGACGTTTTGAGGCTAGTTACCCTTAGCGATTCCAAGATGAGGGATCTGGAAAAGATCTGTTCTTATGCCGGGCTGTGAGAGAGTGATGCTCTATTTGTTGATGTGTTTCTCCAGATGGAGGGCATGCCCATGATCTTGTCTTCCACTGGATCTCAGGCAAGGGCGAGCCTTGTTCCTCTGTCATCGAAAAGTTACAAGAGGAATACAGGGATCGAGGGGGAGAGCTCCACCGCTAGGCCCCATAAGAAGATGAGGTGGGCTTTTAGCACTGAGGAGGTAGCTGTCTTGATGCCTCAAGCAGCTAATATTATCTCGGAATTAAGGGAAAGGACAAGAGTCAAGAGGTGGCACCCAATCGAACCAGTTGTAAGGTCCCAACCAGCTAGAACAGGTCTGCTGGTAACTCAGCTTAACCGCTTAGAAAATGTAGGACTGATAGACGAGTCTTCTCTTGGCAGGGAGACAATGGCCTTAGCGATCAAAGAGGATATTATCGGCCCCAATACTATTCTTAAGGTGTCTCGTCATCCTAGCAAGGAGCCAATTGGGGTGGACGATGCTATCAAGGGGAGAGCTTAAACTCCATCTGACTAGATTGAGAATGGTATTGATAGGAGGATTTTGGAGGATATACTAAGTGTTAGCATACACAAAGCTCTTCAAGCTTGCTTAGCTCGGGGGACTTTGCTGGGACACGCTCTGTTTAATCGACTTGAGTGTTCCCTAAAATGCTAAGGAGGGCTAGCGAGGGAGAAGTCGACCAAGGAAGAGGTAAAGAAGAGAGTCGTTGTCTTGAAGGCCGAATTGACTCATAAAGAAGGTGCTTGGCGTCAGAGTCTGAATGAGAAGGAAGAGCTCCTTAAGAGCTTTTGAATCCAGTTCTCTAAGCAAGTGGGGACCATCGAGGACCTTCAAAGAGAGATGATTCATCTACAGGCGGAAGCTGAGTCCGAGAAGCGTCGCAGGATGACGACTGAGGCAGAGGCTTGATCGAGTCATCTGTCTCTCAAAAAGACGAGGGGTGACTTTGAAGAGTTGCAATCAGAGCTTCAGGCGTCCATGGCTCTTGTTGAGAAATTAAAGGACAGACTCGCTCATTTGGATTCAGAGCAGCATAAAAAGAAGGTGGTCGATGACTGACGTCATGGCCCTATAAGGAAGGCCGAAGTAGCCTTAGCATGTAAAGCTGGGGTTGATTACTTCACCTCCTTAGTGCCTCGTGACTCTCATCCGACTCCAGATTGCTTCTATCCTTCTTGCATATCCTGTTGTCTCGACTTATTGAAAGATGTCGAGAAAATTAGAGGCGGGTTAGATTTATCAGCAAATGAGTATGAGGTCGAGCCTATTGTTGGGATCGCTGGGGAATCTTCGACAATTGCTACCACCAGGAGTCTGCCAAGTCCAACTCCCAAGTCTGGTTTAGAGCTTTGAAGACCTGCATCTTTCAAATTTTTTTCTTTTCTTTCTTCTTCTTCTTCTCTTTTTTTATTTGTAGAGAAGTTTGTAACGACGTTTACTCTTATTGAATGAAACTTTTAATTTTTGTCTTCATTCTTAAGTTTGCCCTCATTGTTTATATTCTTTTAGCTTTGTAGTTTTGATTTTGTTTGATATGTCAGCTAAAGTGAGTTAGTTGTAATGTGTCGACCCGTGCTGGGGACTTATGACAACTAGTACACTTGATGCCTTATTTTGGTTGAGCCTTTAATTAACCAAAATTTGACAGATGACCGTTTAAGTTTTTAGATCAATTAAGGATTAGCCATACATTTAATATTCATACCTTAGGTTTATGAGTACCTTTTTAGCAGAAAGGCAACTCTGAGGTTGGGTGTCTAGGTCTTACGGAGGTGCCTAGGTCTTCATAATCCCCCTAAGACCGAGAGACGACTGTAGGAGTCAGCTAAAGGGTTGTGCCTTGGGTTTATTCCTGATGAGATACCAAGGGCTTGTTCATGATGATCGATGAGAGTCGAAGGAATTGATCATATGTTATGCCTTGGGCTTACCTTAATAAAGAGCCAAGTGCTTTTTTTCGACCGAGGAGTTGTTGTTCCTTGGGTTTATTCCTTAAGAGGTACCAAGGGCTTGTCCATGATGATCGATGAGAGCCGAAGGAATCGATCATATGTTATGCATTGGGCTTACCTTGATAAAGAGCCAAGGGCTTTCTTTCCGACTGAGGAGTCGTTGTGCCTTGGGTTTATTTCTTAAGAGGTACCAAGGGCTTTATTTTTCGACTGAGGAGTCATTGTGCCTTGGGTTTATTCCTTAAGAGGTACCAAGGGCTTTCTTTTCTGACTGAGGAGTCATTGTGCCTTGGGTTTATTCCTTAAGAGGTACCAAGGGCTTGTGGCGGGTACCTAGGTCTTACATGACGCCTAGGTCTTTTTTCATAGTGAAGCCTTGGCCTCTGCAAGATCAGAGTTAATTCATATTTGAATAATATTTTACTAGTTCTGTACTTTACATCATCATGAAAAATATCCTTTGCAGGCATCTGATGCTCAAAAGGAGATTGAACCACTTGTGATCTTGTTTTGGCTCTGCTTCAAAGGCAAATTTATAGTGGATGAGGCCGCCCATATAGAACCTCTTTTAGTTAGATTTTGCTTGCTTTCATAGCGGACCATTTGTTGATAAACAAAGATGAGTCAAAACTCTATTTGTCATCTCATCGGCCAAGGTTCCTTTTGAGTCTGAATCTTCAGAAAGGCCTTGAAGGCAGAAGGTTAGCATGCCGGCTTTTGGCAAAAGGAACTACCCAGACACCATGACATGTTGAATGACATTCTCCAGTTCAGGTTCGCAAGGGTTGAGGGCACGATTAGAAGCTACATGGTACCTTTTGTGGTGCAAACTCTCTTGGAGAGAGAATCCACCAGCCGGTATTGTACTCCCTGAGAATGACAAACCATAGTAGTTTTCTTGAAGGAGCTTCAGGAGTACTGGGGACTGTACCATGCTATGAATAGAGAACTCTCCCTTATGTGGATCATGCGAGTCACATGCTTCGACCACTAGAGCTTAGACAACTTTAGTGGTGAAGGCGTCGGTTGAAGGGCCAAGATCATTCTTCCTGAGAACAATTAGCTGATAGGCCCTAAGTTTTTCTCGCAATCTCACCTCTGGTATAGGAGAGTTTTCTTCAAAGAATCCTAATGGTCCCAAGTTCCTATCACATACTTAATCACTGATGCTTATGCTCGTATGAGCTATTACCAGTGGGAGCTTCAGTGATATTGGATTTACTCATAACCCTTGGAAGGGGTAGGGTTCTACTTTGTGATCCAACTCTAGGTTTCTTAGCTGTCCAGAAGGTGGAGTTCGTCTGGAATTCATTTGTGATGGCGATAAGAAGCATGTGTTGTATTTTCAAGCCAGACAATCACCATAGTAGTGTGTCTGCTCCAAGAGGGCTTTCGGGGTAGGGTTCTACTTTGCTTGATAGGTGAGCTTCAGCCTTCGTCAGGCAAGCTTTGCTTGATTAGCAAGCTTCTGCCTTCATCAGGCGAGCTCTGCTTGTCAGGCGAGCTTCGTTTGATGGACGAGCTTTGTCAGCTCGCTTGCAAAACGGTTGCTTATTCAGGACTTAGGAAATTTTTGACCTTTTTAGGTCAAAATTTCTAACTTCTTTCCGCTTGTATTTTGCAACTCGAGAGGGGGTACTATCTACCAGGCCTCGCAATTTAAGATCTTCTGGGAAGAAGCCCCTTTCTAAAGAGGAGGCTGACCAATATGAAGAGAATTCCCATCGGAGGAGGTCAGCGAGACCCGAAGTCATCATAATCTCTGACGATGAGGAGGAGGGAGGCCCTACCCCAACGCCTGTTCGGGGACGAGCTTCACAGCCTCAGCGTGAGCCATCTGTTGATGGAGATGAGTCTTCCCCCTTTCTTCAGCCCATAGCTCTGATTCCTTTTGGCCAGGAAACCGATTAACTAGACTCCGGATATGTGCAGGGCCTCCTCCTAAGGTTAGAGAATGCTACGAGACTAGCGGCCTCTATCATCAGCCTTAGGTAGGGCAAGTTTTATGATTTGTTCCTATTTGTGGAGGACCGCCTTAAGCACATTGAGCACGTAGGCAGCGTTCAACTGGCGAGGCAATGCAAGCAAAGACTTATTCCCTTGGAGGAGCTTATGTACCGCTTGGAAGAGCTGGTGTGTTTCGACCCATCTGGTGAGGTGACGTCCCCCATAATCGAAGCTCGGATTTAGAGGATGCACGAGTGCAGGTCCTGGACGAGATGCATAGCGGAGCAGGAAGTTACCTATGTAAACTTGCATGAGTGGTAGCACCGTCTGCAAAGTAAAATGGACGCCTACAATAATATTGCTGATCGCACAAGGGTTAGGACTGCCCAGGAGGAAGGAACTCTGAAAGACTTCTGAGGAGAGAACGCTAGGGTTCACAACGCTATTGTCAAAGAACTGTAAGCTCTCCAAGCTTTGTGTTGAGAAGCAGAAGTCACTGCAGCTACTGCTGATCTTGCTAAGGCCAAGCTCCGAAAGGAAGAAGAGGGAAAGGTCCGAGCGAAACAAGAAAGTGAGCTTGCAACTGTCAAGGCTAAGATTGCTTCCTTAAGCTTGACGGATCTGATTTAAGACTCTCTCTCTCTCTTTTTTTATTATCTTGTTATGACTTTGTTTGGAATGTATTGTTATAACATTATTTGAATGCATGATCTTAAAATCAGTTTATGAATGGAATTATGTCGTCGTTGTCCACTTATTGCTTTCAATACTTTGTGCACATACTTTATCATTCTTTAGGATTTTTAGCAAACCCTCAGCTATCAACGGATTTGATTTGCCTTTACTGATTACCGTTTGAATAGGGCTAGCCATACTATTCCCCTTAGTATAATGAGTTATTGATGAATTTCTCTTAGGCTTAATGCTAAGATTTCTCCTCTAACCTTAGCCGTTCGAGGCGTCGGTTTAGGTTAATTACAACTGTTAGGTCGTAATTAGGCTAGGCCGCATCGTTTAAATGTAACGACTTGCCCAAAATGACTGATTACTTGCGGGATCGACCAAGGCAAAGTGTCGATAGGGCACATCGCTTGGTAGGCCTGTTGTCGACGAACAATGTTATTTGTGGGAATGTTGATGTTAGGGGAATTAAATTCATTCAAGGACATATGAGTGTGACGATTGATTGTTGTAGGAGCCATCACATGGTAGGCTTCTACCCATCGATTGTTCTAAGAAAATATTAGAACGCTTAGAATGGATCAGGCCGTTCAGGGATGTATGAGTGTAACGACTGACCGATATAGTAGCAATCGCGTGGTAGGCCACTACCCGTCGATTGTTCTAAGGACATTAGAACACTCAAAAATGGATCAAATTGTTCAGGGACGTACGAGGGTGACAATTGATCAAACAATGTTATTTGCGGGAATGATGGTGTCGGCTATCAGAGGTAATCGTTAACGTGATAGGAATTATCACGATTAGAGCGAATTTGTGGACCTACCGCTCCATTGAAGAGAGTCGATAAGTAGATTCTGGTCAGAGGTAATTATTAACATGACAGTAGGAGTGGTCCCATCGTCTTATTGGAGAGGATCGACGGGGGAGATTTGGAGGAGACTATCAAGGTAATAGTTAACTTGATAGTTTATAAGATCCATCATCCGGTTGAATGAGATCGATGGAGAAATGACTATCAGAGGTGGTGGTTAACTTGATAGTTTTACAAGATCCACCGTCCAGTTGAATGAGATCGATGGAGAAATGACTATCAAGAGGTAGCCGTTAACTTGATAGTTTTGGGGACCCAACCTCTTATTAGAGAGGATCAGCGATTAACTTGGTCTTGGTCTTAACTATATAGAGTTTTGACCAATTGGGAGTTTAGGACGATCCTAACTATGAGAAAGTTTGATCGTTCAATTTGGTGGACCTCTCGTTCTTAGAAGGAATCAAGAAGAGATTTCGGCTCTAGTCCTAACTGTAGGAAGGTTTGACCGAGTGGGAGATATAAGGAGCACTTTAGCCTCATGCACCAGTAAGAGGTTCGGGTTATCCCTAAGAATATCATGTGTATCATTCTCTAGGGACTTCCCATTAAAGGTAGGAACAATTTATACTCATATACTAGTTGAAGTGTATGAGGAGCAGTTTAGACTCGTGCACTAATTGGAGTATCAAAATAAAGTTGGGAGAAGACTAAGGGTAGTACTTCTTCAGGGATTTGCCATTGATAGACATCAGAATCTTATAGCGATTCGGTTTGACAAGGCGATAAGCTTCATTTGAATAGACTGTCTCTACCACAAATGGTCCTTCTCATTTGGGTTGGAATTTACCTTTCTTCTTAGAATTGAGGATCATGGGTCACCGAACTACGAGGACCAGCTCTCCTTCTTTGAATGATTTGTGCCTGACTTTCTTGTTGAAAGCCCTGGAGATTCGGGCTTGATAGAACTCAATGCACTGTTGAGCTTCAAGCCACTTTTCGTCTAACGCCTCGAGTGCGGTGAGACGTCGTTAATGGCTTTCTTCAATCGTCATCCCTGTTACAAGTGCGATGCATAGGTACATGATCTGAATCTTGAGTGGTAGCATGGTTTCACAACTGTATACCAATCAGTAAGGTGTGGCGCCGGTCGGCGTACGGACCGGGGTCCGATACGCTCATAAGCTATCACCTAGCTTCTTGTCCCAGTCACGATTGCTATTAGAGGTCAGCTTGGTCAAGATCTTGATGATTATCTTGTTAAAGGTCTCGGCTAATCCGTTTGCCGATGGATTGTAAGTCGTGGATGTTAGGTTCTGTATTCTGAATTTGTCACAGAATTGAGTGAAGACATGACTCACGAATTGCGATCCGTTGTAATAAATGATGCGCTTCGGGATGCCATATCGGTAAATGATGTGATGATTGATGAACTTGATTACATCACTAGCTTTGACTTCTCTCAAAGGCACGACTTCGGCCTATTTAGAGAAGTAATCGGTTATCGCAAGGATGAAGCGATGACCTTTAGCCGACGATGGAGATATTAGTCCAATGACATTCATTCCCCATGTCTTAAATGGCCACGAAGTTGCTGTCGGATGCAGGTCTTCGGGTGGTTTGTGCATGTAATTAGCATGGATTTGACACTCTTGGCAACTCTTGGTGTAAGCGAAGCGTTGTTGACCATTTTGGGCCAATAGTAGCCGATTCTTTGCAAGCGGTCCTATAGCTTGGGTCCAGGTTGGTACGCACCGCATGTACCATTGTGGGCCTCCTATAGTGCTTCTTATGCCTCTATCATAGAGAGACATTGAAGCAGCATGCCGTCGTATGACCTACGATACAGTGCCTTTGTGGTGGCATTATAGTAGAATCTCAGTGCGCGTTTGCGAACAGAGTCTCACTCCTTAATGTCTTCAGGAAGTATGTCATACAAGATGTAGTCGATAATTGGGAAGTGCTAGTCTCTCGCCTCGGATTGGTAGTTCGCCTAGTGAGTTGTATTCGCCTCCAGAGCGTACTCCGGTTGGTAGAGTTGTCGGCTTGCGACGGTGACGTGTTGGCTTGTCCCGAGTGGCTGGGCCAGGTTTCCTGCCAACAACGCCAAAGCATCTGCGTGCGTGTTCTTGGAATGAAGCACATGTTTGATGTGGAAGCTGTCAAATGATTCGGCTAGTTGGATAGTTGCTTGGTGACATGGGATCAAGTCATCATTCCTAACTTCATATTCTCCCGTCATCTTCCTAACAATGAGCTGCGAGTCACCGTAGGCTTCAAGGTGTTTCACCCCCAACTCCTTAGCGAAGTCAAGTTCTATGAGCAGTGCATTGTACTCAGTCACATTGTTAGTACATGGCTCAGTTAGTGAGAAAGCTTGAAGTAATACATGGTTTTGTGCACCTGTGACGATAGACCCACTGGTGCCAACTTGAGAGGCGCTGTCAAAGTATAGTCGCTAGGCTTCTTCTTGCGATGTTGCATTGACCTCGTGGGTTTCATCTGACATGTCTTCAAACAGGTCCGTCTTCGACTCGAACGGGTGACTAGCCATGAGATCACAGATCGCTTGTGCTTTGACAGACTTTTACGGTATGAAATGAATGCCGTACTGAGACAGTAAGAGTGCCTATCATGCCAGGTGCCAGTTTAAGGACCTGGGTTGTGTCATGAAGACTCGGATGGGATTTATCCGAGAGATGACATGAATGGTCTGACCAACCAGGTAATGTCGCATTTTCTAAATTACAAATACTAGGGCCAGACATTCCTTTTCGACCATGGGGTATCGTTGTTTGGCTCTCTGCAAGGTCCTACTCAGGTAGTAGATGCCCTGCTCACAGCTGATCTCGTCATTCTGGGCAAGGATGGCACCGAGAGAATGCTCCATTGCCCTCACATAGATCAAGAAGGGTTTCCCCAAGACGGGGGCCGCTAGTACAGGTGGATTCGAGAGATAATTCTTGATCTTATCGAAAGCTTGATGACAAGATTCATCCCATATGAAGGAAACACCTTTCTTAATTAGTTTGGAGAAGGTTAGCATTTGCCTGAAAGATTTGCGATGAATTTTCGGATATAGGCCAGACGTCCTTGTAGTGCTCTTTATTCCTTGAGATTCTTGGGCGATTGGAGTTCTTGGATGGCTCGCACCTTGTCGGGGTCAATGTGAATCCCCTTCATCGTGACGATGAATCCGAGAAATTTGCCACTTTCCATGCCTAAGAATGACTTTGTGGGGTTCATCTTCAGTTGATGGGATCGCATGAGGTCGAACATGACTCTCAGGTCTTGGAGGTAATCGTCTTTGTCATGACTCTTCATGACCAAATCATCCACGCAGCATTTGATTGTCTTTCGTAGATGATCTCAGAAAATGGTGCTCATGGCGCGTTGATAGGCTGCGCCGGCATTCTTGAGTCCGAAGAGCATGACGGTATAATAGTACACCCCTACCAGAGTTCTGAATGAAGTGTGCTTCTCGTCTTCAGGGTGCATTTTGATTTGATTGTACCCTGAAAACTCGTCCATGAAGGACATCCTTTCAAAACCACATGTGTTGTCGATGATATCAGCTGTGATGGGAAAAGGGAATTCGTCCTTTGGACAAGCAGCATTAAGGTCTCTGAAGTCGATGCAAATACAGATTTTTTTCGTTCTTCTTTAGGATGGGAACAATGTTAGCCACCCAAACGGGGTGTTGTTCCTCCATGATAAAGCCTGATTCGATCAGCTTCTTCATTTTGGCTTCGATCGCATCCATGATTTGTGGACGAAACCGTCTCTGCTTTTGCTTGACGGGTTTGGCATCCGAGCCGATGTTGAGGTAATGCATGGCGATCTGAGGATTGAGGCTGGGCTTATTCTCATAATTCTATACGAAGACATCAATATATTCCTGTATGAGGGATATGAGGTCTTCCTTCTCTTGGGGAGGTAAGCTGTCGCTAATGAATATAGGTTTAGGGTTTGCCTCATCTCCCATGTTTATCTAGAGGAATATGTCCTCAGTGGGTGGTTCACGATGTTCGAAGTGACCAATCCACTGGGCGCTGACATGACGATCCCATGCATCATCGTAAAGTAGGATCTGTTCGTCCTCTCAGATTTCGACGGTATCAACTATAGCCATGTTGGCCATGAGGTCCTTGAATAGGATCCCGATGCTGTCATCTGAATCCCAAGTCGAGGACGCTGACGATTGGTCATTTGAGCAAGCATCGTCGGATATCCCATCGAAATTGCAATACAAATTCGAGGAGGAGGAGGAATAACCCAGCCCTCTTCGGGTCTTGCTATAGTAGTTGTCAGGTTTCCCTTCGGGGACATAGGGAAGTCGAAGAGGCATCTTTCGACCTTTGCCATACTTCAAACCTTCTATGCAAATGAAATCATAACCCATCCTTTCCATCATGCTCTTTACGACAGAGCTGTAGCATGAGAATTGAGGAGCGGATTCATCTTCATCCGACTCGTCCCATAATGTACGTGTGGCTTTCTTCCGAAAATGATTTCTTGTTGAGAAACATTTCGGGTATGTATGATAAAGACAGCTTGCGAGGACTTGATCATTTGTCGATTGGTAACCAATGATGAGTGCCAGGCAAGTGCAGAGAGGAGTCATTATACAACTCTTCTTTTAAATTGCTGGTCTTGTCATTAGACTCTGAATAAGAAAAATAAGCAAAGTTGAGATCTTCATTCAAAATAAATCCGTCTGTTACACCATTGTTAGTGACAGCAAGGATTTCATAGCCAATTACAATGGGTTCAATATGATTAAATACAAGACCCTGATTGCCCTCGGGCTCACTATCGGCCTCATTGCCGCTGCCAGTTTCCTCGACCGGGGACTCTTTGCCTAATTCGGGGTCCTGGTAGAGTAGAGAATCGATGAAGTAATTTTCAACCCCCTTGAAGGGTTGTTTGTCTGCAACCATTATTTTCACTTGGTCATAGTCGTCCACATATTTCAAGCACTAGTGTAACGTGGATGAGACTATCTTGTTGCTATGAATCCATGATCGACCCAGCAGCATGTTGTACGAGGGTTCTGCATCAATGACGTAGCAGGTGTGACGCCCCTGGGTTCACACAAGGCTGCAGTCCTAGTTGAAACCAAGAATGTCAAACCTGCCATGCACCACACCGTGCAATAACACGTTTCACCATCACAATTACTATCTCTCTAGTGGAAACAACAACAGGTGTAGGTACAAAGCAAGAAAAAGGTAAATCAACAATACTGGATGAAATGATAGGACGCATCTCATCAACGAAATAAACTGAAGTACATAGTCAAAGTCTGAAATACAATAAATCTGAGTAAAGGAAATAAGGCACACAGCCTTTACAACATCTAGAATAAAGTCCTCAAATGTCTAAACAAAGTCTACAGTGGAGCTCCATAAGTAAAATATAACTAAAGTAGACAGCTGACACTAAAGTGCATCGCCATCAACCTGCGACTCTCCGGGCTTCTGACTCGTTACCTGAAAGGGGGAGGGACAACGAGCGTCAAAGCGCTAGCGAGCAACATCACAACCAACCCCAAGGGATAGGGCTCGTTGTATATGAAAATACAGGTATCACAGAATATATATATAAACAATTGTCCTAATAGTAAGGGGTTTTAGTACTTAGGAAATCTCAACACGAGCATAGGTACGTCGAGCGAAATAATCCAAACAAGGAAACCCTCATGCATATACCTTGTATCTCAAATTGAAAATCCCTATGTACTAAACCCGAGATCTAATACAAGAAACAATAAAGGAAACAAATACAAACCCATCTCTACCGATAAGTGAAATCATGACAAGGCTACCACAAGTGTCACGTCAAACTCACATGAGTGTTATGTCCGAAAACGGTTAAGTGTCCAAAACATAGACGGAATATAGCCGTTGTCCAACGCGTGGACCGGATGTGACCGTTGTCCAACGCTTAGACCGGATGTGACCGTTGTCCAACGCTTGGACCGGATGTGACCGTTGTCCAACGCATGGACCGGGTGATAATGCATATCCAACACGAGGATTAAATAACAATGCATGTCCAACACGAGGACTAAGCAGAGTGAACGTCCAACATAAGGACTACAAGTAACGAGTGTCCCACACATGGACTGAATATAACCGATGTCCAACGCATGGACTAAATCTAACCAATGTCCAACGCATGGACTGAATATAACCAATGTCCAACACGAGGGCTAAATGAGAATAATGTCCAACACGAGGACTAATCAGAATGTAAATATAAACACTGCAATTTAATACCCAGTAAACAAGGCATCTACTCATATTCAAGAATGATAAACAGTAATATAAAGAAAAACAGGGAAAACTCAGATGAGTCGACTCATGCTCATTTATGAGTCGACTCATGCCTCATGGGTCGACTCGTGATCAATAACGAGTCGACTCAGCAGAAGGTAAATGACAACAGGAAACGACTTTGTGAGTCGACTCATGATAAATTATGAGTCGACTCATGACTTATGGGTCGACTCGTATACTGACGAGTCGACTCAACAGAAGCAAAAAGGAAATGCCACAACACTTCGTGAGTCGACCCATGACAGGCATGAGTAGACTCAACCTGATGAGTCGACTCATGATGAGTCGTGAGTCGACTCACGGGCTGAAATCTGCATTTCTTCACCATGTAATTTGTTCAACTCGATTCATATACCCATTTTTCTGATCTACACTTCTATAGTCATCGATTCTAGACTATGATACAATGAGAAATACATATCTATCATGAGAAACAATTTCTTATAGGTTAGATCTAACATTTAATCCCTATACATGAAAGAAAACATTAAATCAATATAAAAATTCATGTTTTTTTTATTCTTTAAACAAAATTCCAGATCTGGATCTTAATTTACAAAACGTTGGTGAGCTTTTATAAACTGAAACATTTGATTCTTGCAACCCATAATGTAAAGAATCTATCTTTATGCACAAAAATACGTTTTAGGCTCAAGAATCCGAAATAAAACTTAGTAAAAATATATAGTTAAAAAGGGTACAGAGTTGGGCGAGATGTTACTCGCCTCTGATGCTAGAACAACTCCTGAATCCGAGAGAGGATGATCCCCTTCGCTGCACCTCACCAAAAATCCGCCGAAATCCTTCGAAAACCCTCAAAAATCGCCAAGAACAGATCTAGGGTTTTGGGAGAGAAGAAGGGGGCTGCTAGGGTTTGTAAAACTGAAGAAAAGAGGTGATTTTCGTGATATAACATGTATATATATGACAGCAAACCCGAAACCCGAAACCCGAATCTGGAAAATCAGTCTGACTACAAACATTCTCTTTGGTATTTTGGCTATAACTTTCTCATACGACCTCCGAATAAGGTGATCTAAGATTTGTTGGAAAGCTCTTGAAGAGACCTACAACTTTGGTGTTATACACTTCTCCAGATTCTTAATGAATCAGTGTGAAAAATATAGAAATTCCCAACTGGTCAAAATTCCCAGATTCTCACTCTTGGCCTTTGTGCATAATTTGTGTATTTGCACTCACATATATACATTGAATTGATCTCAAATCAATTCCTAGCATACTCAAACATCATAATATATTATTTTTACCATATAATATATTTATAATCATTTATCATACTATATTCAAATTTTTTGGGGTTTTACAGCAGGTCACCTCAGTTTTCATGTCACCTAATCGGCACTTGAGACGAATCTTCCCTAGTGGCGTGGTTCTAGTGGCGTTGAAACCAAATATGGTGGTGGTTGTTGAAGATAACCGCTTTTGAGGTATCCCCAAGTGCTTGATGAGCTTCAGGGGAACAATGCTTAATGCAGACCCCGAGTCGACTTGGATGCGGTCTACCTGGGAGGAGTCGATGTATCTTGTGAAGTATAAGGGTCAGTCGTGAGTTATACTTTTGATGTATCTTGTGAAGCACTGTGGGCATCCTGTTCCTGCCTCTTCCTCAGGAGTGTGCAAGAAATGTGTGGCTAAAACCTCTGAATCAGTCGGCGCCTCTCGTAGGGCCTCACTAGTTGTTTTGGACAACCACAAGAGCTCGTACAAGGTGATCCTAGTCAGGATATTTTTCAACTGGGTGAGCAGGTCAAACCAAAAGAGTTGACCGCTCGATCCTGGTTGGTTAGGATTTGGTTGGACTGCTGGTGGCAGCCTCGCCGGAAGCCTAGCCGAACCTTTCATAATAGGATGGTAGTTCTTAGAAAATTCCTTCCCTGCTCTGGTGATCAGTGCGTTCACCTTATTGTCGGAATCGGCGAGGGCGGCTACCTCCGTTTTGTTATCGTCCGGAATTACCGAAATGATATTACAAAGCTTAGATTTTCCCTTAGACTTGTTGGAAGTCCAATGCTCATCATAGAGGAGGTCGGGATGGACCCACATCACCTGTCCTGAAGGCAAAGTGTGTGACGCTAAATCTTTCTCTCGTTGATTGTAGGGTCGTCATTGACGATTTTTAGTTTCGCCTTGGGGATGGGCATGACTCCTACTGGCGCATGAACCTCAGGGAGACCCGTACTGAATTGAAGGGTGACCATATTTGTAGTCATCATTTTTTGTACCTTTTCCTTCTTTAGGACCCCTGCGTCGTAAAGAGCTTGCAATTTATCCTTGAGGATATAACATCTAGAGGTGTGATGACCAATGAATCTGTGGTATGCATAGAACTACGGATCAACGGTCTTGTTCATGTCTTTAGGTTTCGTGACCTTCGACAGCTTGATCCTATTGCTCTTGAGAAGAATGTTGAAGGTAGTCACCACCTGGTCTTCCGTGAAATCGTATTGTATCTGCGGTCGCTGAGCTGATTTTGGGGCCGGAGTAGAATCGACAGCCATGATCTCCTTTCCTCTTGACCAAGGGTTCGGAGAGATGTTTGGTTCCAAAGCTCTGCTCTTGGGCTGAGGCTCCTCGGTTTCCAGTTGCTTGATCATGTTTTTAGCTTGCTCACCTTGGCGAATGAGTTCCTTCCAGGTCTGGGTTTCCATCGTGCCGATTCTGGACAAACTGTTGATTGAGAGATTATTGCAGCACATCTCTACTAGGGTGCTCAAGGAGACTTGGTCCCAGTATTGAAGTGATCGATTCCTGAATCTTTTGATGAAATTGTTGACTGGCTCCATCTTTTTCTGTTTGTCAGCTAGCAGGGTGGCCATCGACACTTCCATATCGTCATTGAAGAAACAGGCCAAGAAAAGTTTTTCCACATTGGCCCATGATGTGATGGAGCCTGGTTCCAGCTTTCGGAACCATTCAAAGGCTACCCCCTTTAGGGTGCCGATGAATAGTCTGGTGAGGATGGCATCGTTTCCTGTGAGGAATACTATTTGAGACAAGAAATAGTAGATATGTTGGGTGGGAGACCTTCGCCATTGTAGGCGTATAAAACTGCTTATAGGTCCCTTAACACAGCTCGGTACGGTGATTCGACAAACCAACGAACCATCGGGCGATATATCCAGGCATGATCGTTAGACCACAACACCGAAGCCAAGTGAGACGCGACGAAGCGAATTAACGAGGCGACGAGGTTAACGAATCGCACACAAATAATGGAATATTTCCAATCGCGTGCCAAATCAAGCTAACGGGTCGATGAATCAACAAGTCATCCAATCGTAGAGTCCACCACATCAATCAAGATCGGGAGCGGACTCGAACGAATCAAGATCAAATCAAGATCGGATCCGGACTCAAACTCGAACACCGAAGCGGATTTACTGCCAAATCAGAGTTCGGATAAACCACGAAACCGAAAAACGACAAAACGGCAAACACCTGGAGGGCTCGGCCGAAACCGAGCCACTCCTAGGTGGCTCGGCCAAAGCCGAGCCACCTAGGTGGCTCACCGAGCCACCTAGGGGTGGCTCGGCGAGCCACCATGGTGGCTCGGTGGCCGAGCCACCTAGGTGGCCTGCCGAGCTACCTCTTGGTGGCTCGGTGGCCGAGCCACCTGGGCCGAGCCCAGATCTGGGCCCAGATCTGAGCCCAGATCTGGTTTTAAATGCCTATAAATAGGACTTGAGGGCTCATTGTTTAGGGTTGGATTTTTTGGAGGCGAAACTCTACTGGATTAAAGGCTCAAGACTAAAAAAAGGTTGAAGCTTTGGAATCTTGGAGTTTCGGACTTTTCAGATCTGGTTCTTGGCGATCATCCACGCCAAATAAGGCAGGAGTTCGAGAGAGATCAGATCTAAAATCTACACAGTTATCCTCCGGATCAAAACTTGGTTTTTGATCCCGAGAAGAGTATCGATTTCGCTTGGTCGATTTCGATTACTTCGGGCGATTATTTCCTTGGTGAACTAATCCCCCCGGCTGTTATTTCCTTCGTGAAATAACACCCGTCGTACCGTGTAGATCCAACCGGATCAAGATCGCGCGGTGGTCCACGGATTAACCCCGGCGCAGGCGAAGAACCCACACAAGCAAGAGACCGCAAAACAGGATCTTGCGATTTGTTCGAAAAAGGAAAGTTGTAATCTTTTTTTTAGATTTTTCTTTGATTTTGTTGTAACCGGATCTTATAAAAAGACCGGATCTTTTATAACCGATAAACTGTTGCTTAAGAAAACAATGACATCAATGAAGGCAATTTTTCCCGCGAACAGTCTGGCGACCACAGTAGGAGCCACCGATCTCGCTGCCGAGATCGTTGCGCCGCAGCCACGGATCTCAATCCCAGTCGAGGAGGAGGTCGAGTATGAATTCGATCAACAAAAGTTTGAGGAGTATCTGTCATCCTCGTCCGGATCCACCTCCCCCCGCAAGTCCAAGAAGTTCTCCTCCAGGAGAAAAGTCCGTTGGTACGAAGAAGTGCAGAATACCAACGAAGATCTCACCCCGATTGATGCCGAAATTGCATCGGGTGAAGTTCCACCGATCTCCAACCAGGTCAGATCTGTTCTGGCCAATTCCTCCGTCACTGAAGGCGTAGCGACTCTTTCAAAGAGAGCCCGCCAGAGGCGACGTCAATGCCTGGTGTGGCAATTCGCAAAGGCGCTGGAGTCCACTGACGGAATCCGCTACGACGCGGATCTGAAGAACAAGAGAGGCAAACAGCCTCAACAAACAATGAATGGCAGCTCCTCCAAGCCGCCAACGAATGAATGGATCCGTGTCAAACGGAATCGTTCGATACTTGATGAGCGCATTCGCAAGCGCCGTGCACTGTCAGCGCAGGCACAGGCTCAAGTCCAAGAAGCCCGCAGAAGATTGCAGAAAGAAGTGGCCAAAAAGCCGCCACCAACCCGCCAAGTATGGAGGCCGAAGTCTGAAGCGGCAACTCAGGCTAAGGAACAATCATTGCAGCCTTCAAAGCAAGCTCAACCTCCCGAACCATCCCGAAGAAGGAGGTCAGTTTTGGAGCGCCTCGGTCCACTTCCCGATGAGGAATGCAAAACTCCAATTCAAGAACGTTTGGGCCCGATAAAGAAGCCCCGAACGACTCAACATGCTGGGGGTCGCCGCCACCCTCAACATGACAAGGAGTTCATAGCAGCCACGCGCACCAATTTGCGCATTGAAGTCTAGGAGCCCGCCGAGAACTCACGCCCACAAAGGCGTGTTTCGAGACGCATGACTCTTGAGAGCCCAAAGAAGGCAGTTCACCCTCAGAAGAAAACATTGTCATCTGATGATGATAGCATTATACCCGAGAAGTCGTGCCAACACACGATAGGTTACTCCGACCTTCAAACAGACGAGTTGTATTATCGTGTTGGGGGTACAAGTAAAACCAGGAAAAGGAGTCCTCGAAAACTAGAAACTCAGTGCCCCTGTTCCAAACTCATTCGGGCAGTATTGTCTGAGTGCAACTGCATCATGACAGTCCCCGAAAGAATTTCGGTTTTCGAAAGGCTCAGTACCAAAACGCCAAAACCAAAGCCTAGGCGTTTCCGACGAAGAAGAACGGTAGCTGAAGATGGAGAATTTCCGAGGGTCACCACTAATATGACCAGCAAAGGGACATCGACACAAGATAATCCCGAGTCAATTCCGAAAATACCCCGGCGTGTAACTCGTCTGCAGTCTAGAGCCATCATACGAGCAACTTATGGTAGGGTTCGGACAAGATTACCTTTAGAAGATGAAGAATCGGATACCTGCTCTGCGGTCGCATCAGATAATACGGTATCCAGCGAGGGACAACCCCGCGAGTCACTTATGATAAGTGCAGAACAAGTGGCCAAGATGCTCGAAGAAACCATGGCTAAACAACAGGAGAGCTTCAGGTTCGAAATGCAGATGGCCATGCAGAATATGAGAGAAATGCATAACCAGCAAATCCAAGCACTGAGAAACCAGCAAGGCGAACCAAGTCGTCGTAACCAGGTTAATCAAGAAGATGAGCACACAAGTGCGAATGAAGCTCATAATACCAATAATCCTCCCGTCAATGCAGGGGGTGGTATCGAGGATGCTAATCATAACGCCACACTTCCACCTCAGAATCATGCTAACAAAAATACAGATGAAGGTTTGAAGATTAAAAACCTCGAGAGCAAAATCAATACATTGATTTCCGCTCAAGAGATGAAGAAGACGGGCATTCCTTGTCCATACCCAAGAGAATGGGAATCAATCCCGTATCCGGTGAAGTTCAATCTAATTAACTTCACGCCGTTTGATGGGGAGGGTTCACCCACTCAGCATTTGATTTACTTCAAATCACACCTAGGGGTTATCTCTGGTAATGAGCCTCTGATGGTACGGTCCTTCGTTGGCACTCTTCTTGGAGCCGCTTTCGATTGGTATCGCCGCCTCAAGTCAGGAAGCGTGAATAGCTGGGACGACATGGAGACTAAATTCCTCACTAACTTCTTCGACGACGACACTGAGATATCCATCGGGTCGTTGCTTGATGAGAAATAGAAAGACAGGGAATTAGTTGACGCCTTCGTCAAGAGGTTCCGGAACAAGGCAATGAACTGTCGGGACCCGATCACTGAGGAGTTCATTCTCCAGACTTGCCACAATAACCTCGCATTGGACGTGTTGGAAGCAATGGGGACAGCACCGTCCAAAACATGGAAAGACTTGAAGGTGCGCGGTGAACAAGCCGAACGCTTCCTCCGAAGGAAGAAGGCCGAGAGGAGCCAATCGACGACTAATCCTCCGAACTCGAACTTCGCCTCCCGTGATAAGGGCAAGGCACCTGCAGCTGTTGTTGATGCTAATCAAACGTCGCAACAACAACCCTGGAGACAGCAGAAGACTTCGGATCAGAGGCTCCAAAAAGAGTACTCCTTCAAGGACGAAGATGTTCCAGCCATCTTCGAATCCCTCCTTAAAAATAACAAGATCAAGCTGCCACCGATCGCGAATCAGGAGGAAGCTGACGATACTGCGGATCCGAAGTACTGTGCGTACCACAGGAGGATTCTTCATCCCACCAAGGCCTGCTTTATTTTAAAGAATAGCATCCAGACCTTGGTTGAAGCCGGCGTCATAACGCTAGGGTAAGCCAGTTGAGAACGGCAAGACTCCGACAAGTATAAGAGTATAAACTGCTTCTCAATCCTCCGACCGGTATAAGAGGTTAAACTGCTCCCTGATACTCCAACATGTATATGAGTCTAAACTATTTCAGTTCTTTCACGGGAAGTTCCTAGAGAATTTTTATATGTAATATTCTTAAGGATAACCCGGTCATGTAACTAAGTACAATGTCGGACCCAGTTCCACAAGGGAAACTGGGGGTGGATTATTCATGTATCGGGAAGTTCCCGAAAGAATACCACGAGTGATATTCTTAGGGATAACCCAATCACTATAAAAGTGATAAGTAAAACATCCACATTTAAACTCTAAATGTCGGAATGTTTCCATGATTGTTATCAAATTCACTAATTCTCATGAATTATTTTGTTGAGACGAGATTCGATCCTTCTTACAGATTAATCTTTCCTCACAAAAATCCCTTACTGATCAAATCAATTGACGGTGGGTCCACTAAATTTTCTGTCCGCCAATTCATGGCAATTTCCAAAGCTTGACGTGTTAAGTCCTGATTACTTAACCCTTCATCGAGTGGCCAGTACAAACTAGTATTTCTACTGCTACTTATATTCCACTCCCTTTGCTATCAGGTCAAACCTTCCTACAGTTAGGACCTAAAACCAAAATCCCCTCTCTATTCCTCCGATGAACGAGAGGTCCACCTCAAACTCCCGCTTGGTCAAACATTCCTACAGTTAGGACCAAAACCATAATTCACTCTCGATAAATGAGAGATTTATCTTTAGTTCGGTAATCAAACCTTTCGACAGTTAGGGTTATCCGAATCTTTTCGATACTCGGAGTGGAGATCCCACTCTTAGTTTCATCTTTCCGGATTCTGGGGGTGGAGATCCCACCTCGAGTCTCCTTTCCAACTGGAAATAGAATATAAAATTCTTCCTCTTCAGCTTTGGGAGATAGAATATAAAATTCTTCCTCTCCCGTATCGGGTTCGTCTTTGCCCCAAGAGAAGACACCACTTTTTCAAACTTCTAAAATTCGTGCGTCATACGCACGAGGAAGTTTATCCTGAATCCTAAGCAGGGATAAGTCTGTGCCTAACACGCGTTGCCGGTTTAGTCTTTCTCCGTAGAAAAAAACATCAAAGTTCGATTCTGGGGTATCTTATCCTGAAACCTAAGCAGGGATAAGTCTGCGCCTAACCTGCGCTGCCGGTTAGTTCTTAACCGTTAAAAAGAACACCCGTCCACATATTCAACATTGTGGCAGGTTGTTATTAATAACACCAAAATCCATGCCTTACACGCATGAGGAATTTCATCCTGAATCCTAAGAAAGGATATGCCGACGCCTAACACGTGTCGCCAGGTTAGTCTTTTACTGTCTAAGAAGACACCAGAATCTGATTCTGGGGACCTTTATTCCGAAGCCTAAGTAGGGATGAGTCAGCGTCTAATACACGTTGCCGGGTAGCCTATACCCGTAACAATGGCGAAGTCTACGTATTCGAAGTTGTAGCAGCAAGTCTAAGGGAGTTCATTCCGTTAGCACAACGTCACATGCGGAACGGATTTAGACAATCCGCATGCTAGTCCGACTCAAACGGTAGTCGGTAAAGGCTAATCAAATCCGTTGAAGGCTGGGGGTTAGCCAAAAATCCTAAAGTCAACGCCTAACATGCGTTGTCGGGTAGCCTATTCCCGTAACAAATGGTAAAGTCTATGTAATCGACATCATAGCACAAAGTCTCAGAGAATTCACTCTCTTAGCACAACATCACATGCGGAACGGACTTAGAACAATCCGTATGTAAGCCCGATTCAAACGGTAATCGGTAAGAGCATATCAAATCCGTTGAGGGCTGAGGATTTGCCAAAAATCCTAAGTCAACGTCTGATACACGTCGCTGTTTAGTCTTTTCACAGGAGAAAAACGAAGTCTACGTATTCAATATCGTAGTACTAAAAGGGTTAACTCTTTTAGCTTAACGTCACATGCGGAACGGACTTAAACAATCCGCATGCTAGCCCGACTCAAACGGTAGTCGGTAAAGGTTTATCAAACCCGTTGATGGCTGAGAATTTGCTAAAAATTCTATAAATACAAGTCATTGACGCATCAACTCTATGAGTTGGTCTCGTGACTTGGGCATCCAACAACTTCGGGATAAGATCCATATATGCAGATGAAACAACTATAATAGTTGGTCCTGCAGTACCGCCACGCTCCAATTCCTTAAGAGCTTAAACTGTGTAGACTCCAGCAGACGTATGAGTATAAACTGTGTCAAACACCGAACAACGCGTCACAATGAAACTCAAACGCCGGACAACGCGTTGCAAATGAAGACTCAACGCCAACAATCGATGGTCAGTTCCATGTTGAAACAACAAACACGAGCTAAAGATCAGAAAATCAGGAATTGACTTCAAGTTTAAAATTCCGACAACGGCCAGACAATAAATACAGCACCGGAACCCTTGCAGACATTCGACAAAGCACCGAATAGCCTGGAGGATTGAAGGAATCAAGAATAGAAGCCATTCCAAAGTCCCGTCACACCAATTGAAGGTTGGGACAATCATATCCAAAGTATTCCAGACTCTTCCATAAAAGAACGAGGCTGAAATACTTTGGAGGGGGTATCTGTAGGCGTATAAAACTGCTTATAGGTCCCTTAACACAGCTCGGTACGGTGATTCGACAAACCAACGAACCATCGGGCGATATATCCAGGCATGATCGTTAGACCACAACACCGAAGCCAAGTGAGACGTGACGAAGCGGATTAACGAGGCGACGAGGTTAACGAATCGCACACAAACAATGGAATATTTCCAATCGTGTGCCCAATCAAGCTAACGGGTCGATGAATCAACAAGTCATCCAACCGTAGAGTCCACCACATCAATCAAGATCGGGAGCGGACTCGAATGAATCAAGATCAAATCAAGATCGGATCCGGACTCAAACTCGAACACCGAAGCGGATTTACTGTCAAATCAGAGTTCGGATAAACCACGAAATCGGAAAACGACAAAACGGCAAACACCTGGAGGGCTCGGCTGAAACCGAGCCACTCCTAGGTGGCTCGGCCAAAGCCGAGCCACCTAG
>BQKN01064189.1:196085-213907 GCA_022839385.1 Asparagus kiusianus
TTTTTGTTGCTTTATCTCTGCGTAGATAAAGAAGAAAAATGAGCATTCCATTCCAGCTGGCAATGGCTGAATTAAAACAGGAGGTTTCCTGCAATAAAAAAAGTTTTTTAAGGTGGCATTAGTAACTTGTTATTATTATTCAGCTCTTTTCTTGAGTAGCAGTTTTCAGCACTCTCTCCTGTCCTCTCTCTCTCTAAAATTTCCCCCCAAATTCCCTTTTCTCCCAAAACCCCCCAAAACCCTAATCTCCCAAATATATCTCCATCATTTTCTATCAAAACTCCTTCACCCCAAAATCACCGCCCAGATCTTCGATCTGGGCTCGATCAACCATCGCCATGAGAGTAGTTCCCAAATCCAATGGCAGCGCCGACGACAACTCCCAAAAGTTCTGGGTCTTCGGCCCATCCTTCGTCCAAACCCCAACCGAGATCTCCTCCAGCTCCTCAACATCATCATCGGAGGAGGACAGGAAGCCTCCGCGGCCTCCACGACCTCCGCTGCTGCTGGCGATGCCGGCGTTTAAATTCAAGGGCAAGAAGAGGTCTGGCAAAACGATCAGGATCCCAACCGAGAAGGTTAAGAAGAAGAAGAAGAAAGAAGAGAAAGGGAACGGGAAGCAGGAGGGATGCACGAGCAAGAGCCGCAATCGGTCCAGGGCTTCGAAGGAGCGGTGGACAGCGGAGCGTTACGAGAGGGCTTCGCTGATGGTGATCAACGTAATGCGGCAGAAGGCCGCAGAGCTCGGGACCCGGATCACTAGAAAAGACCTGAGGGACGAAGCCCGGAAGCATATTGGGGATACTGGGTTACTAGATCATTTGCTCAAGCATATGGCGGGAAAAGTTGTGGGCGATCGAGGGGAGAGGTTTATGAGAGGGTTTACTAGTGACGGGCTTATGCTGTATTGGCTGGAGCCGGAGGAGCTCGAGGAGAGGAGGAGAAAGGGGGAGACTGTTGTTGAGTGCCAGGGTTGTGGGACTGAGTTCAAGGAGGACATCGGGCTTCTAAAAGAGAGGATTGGTGTTATGGATAGGTATATAAGTGTTTCTTTTGCTCATTATGTTTTGTAGATCAAATGACACATAGACTGGAGTAAGCCTCCATTGTGTAATGAGTCAATAAGCCCCATTATGTTAGTAGAGCCGATAACATATAGATTGCAGTAAGCCCTCCCATTGTGTAGCCAATAACTTCTCATTATGTTAGTAGATTCATTGACACGTATATTACGATACCTCTCCATTCTATAGTGTGTCAATAAGTCTTATTATGTTTGTAGATCCGGTAACACATAGATTTGCAATAAGATCCCATTGTATAATGAGTCTGTAATTATTTCTTTCCTAGTTATGTCTGCACGACCAGTAACACATACTTTGCAATAAGCCTCAATTGTGTAATGAGCTAATAAGCCTTACTGTGTTTGTAGAGTCAATAGTAAACACGGATTGCAATAAGCCTCAATTGTATAATGAGTCAATAAGCTTCATTATGTTTGTATAGCCAGTAACACATAGAGTGCTGTAAGCCCCAATGTTTTTTAAAGAGCTGATAACTATTTTTTCCTCTCTCATTATGAATAGAGAGCCAATAACACATAGTTTGCAGTAGGCCCCGATTGTGTAATAAGCCAATAACTACATTTGCTCTATATGTTTGTAAAAGCACTAACACATAGGTTGCAGCAGGCATCATTGTGTAATAAGTCAATAAGCCTCAATATGATTGTTGAGCCAGTAACTCATTGTTTGCAATAAGCCCTCATTGTGTAATGAGCCAATAACTCTTTCTTTTCCTCATTATGTTTGTAGAGCCAGTACCACATTGGTGCAATATGTCTTCGTTGTGTAATAGTCAATAAACCTCAATATGTTTGTAGAGCAAGTAATCTATCAATTGCAATAAACCCCCATATGGTACAGTGTACACAGCCTATATCTTTTTCTTTTCCTCATTATATTCGTAGAGCCAATGGCACAAAGATTGGAATAAGCGTCCATTGTGCATTTAGTCATAACGGTGTGTGCATATGGTATGGCCCAAGTAGCCCACTTGGTAATTTGAATAATTATATACAGTATAAACATTGCTTATTATTCTGATTTTGTGGATGTGTTATTTCTGACCATAAACAGATGTTCTAAAGGAATGATATTGGTAAGAACTAAGAAAGCCCATTACATTAATTTGTTCCTTTATTTTATGCATTAAATAGGGACCTGGAGGACTTGCGATCGCTCAAGGAGCTGGAAAAAAACATCTGGAAGGTAGTTTGCTTCTCTGTCTCCTGCTCATTAATGGGATAGATAACAAAACACACCCCACCTTCAATACTTGATCTTTTTTTAAACTTCTCCAATGTTCATAAAGCAACGGGCAAGATGAAAAAAAGAAGAAGAATACTCCTAGACTAGCACGTAACATTTCCCACCGACATTTTATCAGGAGCACTTGCTTTGAACTGTACCCTCATATCTGTCCCAGGGAAGTGCTGTATGTGTAGCATCAATGTTTTTCTAGTTCGTGACATAATGGGATTGTACTCTGACTGATTCCTTTTCTGGCTTTCTAACCAATGATGTTTTGAGAAATATGGAATTGGCACATGGAAGTTCTAGAATAGCAGTTAGGAAGAAAGTGGTTGCCAACATAAAGTGCTGTCATCATTGAAGTGTCAATATTAGATATGTGATTCTAGTTGCAACATTCACTCATTTAACATTAATTCTTTTTGGCATTTACTAGTTGAGAAGGTACCAGTGACGCAACTATAAATAGCTTGTCGTCACCTCAGATGCCAATGTTGTGATCTAACACAAGTATAATATTGTTCCTTGCATTAAATATTTTACATGTTTGGTTATTTTTTTCTCTCGTAAATAACAGGATAATTATGAGAGGTTGCTGAAAAGGAATGTGAAACTAGAAATTGAAATGGAGAAGATGAATAGCTCTTTGCAGGGACTGAAGGTACAACAACATACCCTACCGTTGAGATGTGAAGGTTCAGATGATTGCTTAGCTTAAATAACACGCATGTTAAATTCTTGCTCTTGGAACAAGTAGGAGAACTATGAAAGGCTGCTGAAGAGGAATACAAAACTTGAAACATATATGGCAGGAATGAATAGTTCCTTTCAGGGGCTGAAGGTACATAAATGTAACCAACAACTATCACAGATATCGTATTTTACATTAATTGTTTCGTGTATTTTTATTTATTTGGTAGATGCAAACTATTAATCTGTGCAGGATGAGATGCTGTTGTTAAAAGAAGAAAAAAGTAGGGAGGCAGAGGAGGAGATAGCTATGAATGTTGGAATAACTGAAGATGCTAAGGTCAGTTATGATAACAGTGATTTTGCTAACAGGCAACTTCAGGATAATTATATGTCAAGATCTCCAAAAGCTTCTGCCTTTTCTCCTCAGGTGCGGCGACCATATCTTCAACTACCTTGTCGCAGTCGAGTCCTGTGAGTCTCTGATTTCACCTTTCTTTCTTACTGCTTTTATGATGTTGTGTCATATCCATATTTTACTATTGGTTTAGTAGATTCCTGTCTGGTAATGATGATGCTTTGGCGTGGAGATGTGTAACATCATGGATTCTTTTTAGATAGGGAGACATCAGGAAATTAGTTGAATGCTAGATTTTGGTTTTTATTTAGCTTTATCAAGATATTTTTCCTCTATGTCCAGTGACTAATTAATAATTTCGTTGGTTTATTGGTTTAAAGTCATTGGGAAAGATTGATAAATCAATATACATGATGAAGTTCAAGCCAATCTTTTCCTGTAGAATTCTGTTAATGTTTGCCTATAAATTATGTTCTCCAAACACATTTGAGTATTTTCATTTTGATGGACAGAGAATTTGAGAACTCTATTCTGTAATAATTTGTTTTAATATTTTAAGAGGTTTGGTTTTCTTTTTCCTAGATAGAGAAATATGTTGCCTAGATACAGACATGGCAAGACATGAATATGAGGATATATAGGTCATGAAAACGCAGAATGTAAATATGTTGTGGGACAAAAAAAGTGTGTATATACAAGCAAAAATCAGCTACTTTCATTGGGGGGGGGGGGGTATGTACAAGCTCTGAAATTAATATGATGCTAACCACAACAGAAAAAGCATAAAAAATATACAAAAAACCCCATTTGCAAGAAAACACCATGTTTTCGTCAACTAAACAATTGAAAAATTGATATGAACCTAAATATGATAACATGCAAGTTACTAACATGAACTAGGGTCAAAATTCAAAATCTTGAAGAGACTCTTCATGTCTTGCCTGTTCGTCATTGGTTCTAGGTTCGATGAGAAGAGATGTATAGAATGAGAGGGAGGAAGAGACCAAACAGAGTATATTTCGTCCTCCTTTGAGATGGGTAAGGACATTGTTGCGCGATTCCTTGGACCCCCCTAACCGTTGTACAGTTCATGCGAACCGATTCCCAGTACATTTGCAAAGAGAGAAAAACCGATTCTCTCTGATACATGAACCGGTTCTCTAATATTGGCGTACTACTTACAAATATGCTAGATGCAAAGTCTCTTTAAGTGCACGTGCACAAGACGCAATGCGATGTGTGCAATTAAGTGAAGGGAGACACAATAGAGTATATGAGCTGATGACTTTACTGTAACTAAACACGAATGTTAATTAAACACGAATGTTAATTAAATGTAAAATGAAACCATGATCCTAAAACAAGCTCTATGAAAAAAAGTAGAACAAAGAAACAAACTCCATTAAAAAAAGTATTTAAGTATTTTGTATGAAAAAATATTAAAATTCATAATTAGCTTTCTAGTTTTCTACTATATTCTTTGGAAAACTTTAAGCGCACTCGTAAAAAATTTACAATGTACCACTAACCGAACTTGCGTACCAAAGCAAGCTACCCCCTGACGAATCCAAATTCTCTAGCTGGCGAATTGCGTACCCGAAATAGGACCGTGACCCACTACGTATCGCGTACTGCGTAACCATGGGTAAGGATATGTACATTTTAAGTAACAACATGTTTAAGACCTGACCCAAACTGAATATAATCCAAGGCATATTTGGTTCCTAAGTTCTATAATGGGTTCTCACTTGGCCTTTACGAATTCAAAACAACTACAAAATTTATGTGACTCTGTTTAAGACAGTGTAGGCATGTCTGGCAGACTGGCACTTACCCTCATGTTGATGCAGGGTCTAGGCATGACTTATCTGGCCCCTGTCACCAAGTACCTTGCTTATCTCCATGTTGAATATTCTTGGATAGGTACACGAGGGCCTCTTACATGTGCCTGTGCAATAGAGCTAGAGAAAAACTTAGGGTTGGTAGCTAGGTTATATTCAGGAGTAATCAAAATAAATATTTTTGTATATTGGTCTTTTTCCAATTCGATAAGAATTTGATCTCTGTTTTGCATAACTTTGAGTTGGAGATTTGTTCCATACTTACGATGCTCTTTGATTTCTATGAAGAAAGTATCATATTTTTTTGGTGTTCAAGTAAGGGTCCATTGTTCTTTGTTCTCTTCAACGTGTGGTGATAATTGCAAGTATATTCTGGGTCAGGCAGATGTTTAGTCTCTCTTTCCCTTCCTATCTCACCCCTTTTTTTTCAGAATAAAATCCTGGGGTCATTTAAAAAAAAAGAAAGAAAGAAATGCGGAAAACTGTCTGTCTAGTTCTTATTACAGATAGTCAGATATATGATAAAGTCTTAGGATTTTTATGAGACCTGGCTTGTAGACGTATACTTCGTTATGTTGTGTGGTTATTGTGTTGTGAACTTTACAGTAAGCACTAGACACGTAGGTTGCTGCCTAGGCAGGGCCTAGGCAAATTTCTTATTTCTTGTTTAACTTGAGGTGGAGATTTTGCTGTAGGTTGGAGATAGAGGAGGTGTTCGGAGTTGGTGGAGGAGGCCAGGTAGGTATGAGGACGTGGAGGTGGCAACAAAGGAAATTGGACCATGATCTAAGTTTTGCAATCCATACAATGATCCATGATCTCCTAGGCGCTTACAAAACCTAGACATGCGGCCTAAGTACTGCCTAGGCCTAGGCTGAAGCCTAGACCACTTTTTAAAACTATGGACTGTTGTCAAATGTTAAAAGAAATAAATTGTGCTGGCTGATAATCTATTTACTATAACTTATTACTAGAATATGCTTATCATTACCTTGTTGATTATGGATGTTTAACCTTCTTTATTTCTAAGTGTAGTATCTACGTGTAAGCTGTATGCTCTCATCTTTTTTACCTGTAAGCACTTGCATTCTTCTCTATATGTGCACAGTGTTGGCTTTCATTCTTGAAACTAATACAAGGCTTAGCTTATATAGTTTCCACTTATTCATTTGTGATTCATTTTATTTTGTGCAGTGTAAATTGTCCAAATGGATCACAGAAGAGTCTTGGCCATTTATCTCAGTTGCCATCTCCAATCGAATCTGATCAGCAGCCCTGCGTGACAAATCCTCAATGCACAAGGCAGAGGTCAGTTGGGGTTTTAGAATGACCGAGCTTAAGAGTTTCTTTATCAATTAACAAATATTTCTTAGGTCTCTGTTAACCGATACCTCTCTCCTTCTCAATTCATATAGGGAGAGAAACCTTGTTCCTAACTTCTGTTCCATTCTCCTCGAGCCATTCAATCAAAACTGCAACTTTATCTCCCTCATATTTGCTTATTAATATTACACCCTACAAACTACTGTAGCTAGGGTGGAGGGCACAAAGGACTTAATGCACCTAAGGCACAAGACTCAGGGGCTTTGCACATCTCACTGAATTGAGGTGCAACTGCAACTACACATTTTTTTTAAAATTTTTTTGGACATAATATTGATTTGAAACTGAGATGGATCAAATTAATTGCACTCCATCCTTACTTGATCATTATAGTATTGTATTCTTGTTGGAAAATTATTTTAGATAGTTGCAGAGAACCTTGGCTTATGAGCCATTGTTTCACAGAGCAATGCTGAAAGGGGGATAAAAGAGAAAGAAGCAGTAAGACAAAGCAGATAAGAGAATAGGAGGATGGAAAAAATAGGAGGGAGACGGAGACAAAACAACTGCATAATTAGTAGGAAGCAAAACCATAAAATGGGGAAAAAGAATTGTAATGAAGACTGGGAAGAAACTAAGAGAGTAAAAGATAACGGATAATCTAATAGAGAGTAGGCAAACAAAGAAAAGAACAATCCAAGAAACAAAAAAAATCAAATTTTATATTATATGTATTTGTTGCTGCAACTGTGCATACAATACTGCCTTGTGGCCTCACAATACTAGTTAAGATGTAGTACTAACAAACATAGGAAAAGGGGTATATCCTTTTTCCACTGGAAGCACCACTGGGTCATCAAAGGATGACATTCAGTAGTTCCTTGAATGCCTTTGCATTTGGTTGCATGTTTTTATTTGGTATATCATTTTCCCTCTAAAACACATACTATCCTTGAATGCCTTAGCATGCATGTTTGGGTTTTCTTTTTTAAATAGATGACGTCATTGCAACTACTTGTGTTATACATACATAGTGTCCAAGATATATGGAGTGTGTGCCCTTATATTCTCGGTATTTGCCTACTATCCACTGTTTGATATGGAGAACCTGAATAAATTTCATATCTAATATCTAAACACCATGGTGCACCCTTTTCCTCTTCCTGTAAAACTAATCAAGGCACATCATGGACTTATTACATTGACCATCTGACTCACGACGACACTGAGTTGGATGGAGTAAATAAATAAATAAATGAATAAAAGATTTTTAACTGAGAATGTGATAACTTCTCTAGTTCTCTTGCCTTGTGAATGTCTGCTTAAGAGAGCTGTAGTGTAGAATAGTTAAATGACTACTAATGTAACTCCCATTTATAAATGTCAAATATTGCCCAAAATTGCATAACTTTCATCTATATTGTACTCTTTCCTTATTCTGCCTATGATCAAATAAAACTCTACTTTTTCTACATTGTGCTTTACAAGCTTTTATTTGTTATAAGCATTTTCTTTCAAGAAACACCTTTTTTTACTTTTGCCTGTAATGTGTTTCTATCCCTTTATTTTCAGAGTGATGTGATCATTGCTTTCCTATCGTTCTGTTGGACTCCTTTGCAGATAGTAATTTGCTGAAGTATACAGAGGCATTGTAGACGCATTCTAACACCTAATATAACTTTCATACTGTTGGGTTGATTTCCAAAAACATTAACTGGTGGAAGCATAGAGCTTTGACGGGCAAATCTAACTGTGAGGCATAAATCCTGTGAATATTCTAGCAATACAAGTAAATCTTCTGTATATCTCAAGTCTAGCTGACTAAAACATACTTTTCGAGGAGCAATTGCAACGGTGGATATCTTGATATCTCATCGTATTGACAAAACGCTGGAGGACATAATCTAAATCAGATTATGTCCAATCTAGCTGGAGAATTTTTACTATGCTTCTCACCTTTCTTCGCTCCATGCTAGAGCATGAGAAGCTAGTTTTTACTGTTTCATGTCTCCTGTGTTAATCAATGTTGTAAGTTATAATTTACATCTGTGTTTCCATGTCTTTATATGTTCCTTAGGATGGCGTTTCTCGGTATCAAAAACCATCAATGTCAGTTTCAGGCTACCTTTTGTATTATTCCCTTGTAACCATGCAGGCTAATCATGGGCCACATCTCAGATTGTGCGATCTTTTACATCTGATTGTAAGGTTGATGTATTTATCTTTGAGTTCTTCAGTATTAATTAGATCGTAGATTTTACATTTAGTTCTTCAACATCAATATTTTTGTTTGTTTAGATGTTGTACTCTGTCTCTGAATTGATTGAACTTTTTTCGATGTTTGCATCTCTGCTAAGAATTCTGAAGCTAAGGCCTTAAAATGCTTTTGTTGCGAACGCACAGTTAATTGCAGGGATATGTGATGTTAAAACATCGTCAATAAGGGCTCCTTTGTTATGAGGTTAAAGAAATCAGGGTTAAACTTAAACATTGTAATTATTACCCTAGAAAAGTTAACGGGGAAAACATTCCTATGTTTGGTATAAACTTTCAATGAGGATGAAATTAATCTTAAACTGATCTCTTCGCTATCAACCCAAAATATTTAAAAAATTTACAAAAACACCCTCATAGTTTATACAAATAGTACTAAAATTTTAAACCTTATTAACAGCCCCTAAAAATTTTGGGATTCCTAGATAACACTGAAACTTTTAAAAATTGCAAAAAAGACTTCAAAATTCAAAATTTACAAAACAAGCCCATAATTTTCAAAATGAATGCGGTACACAAAAAATCTAAGAATTACAAACAATTCCTGAATTATTTTTAAACTAGTAAAAAACACCCTAAACTTTATAAAAGTTGCAAAAAACCCTCAAACATATAAAAGTTACCGAAAAATCTTCAAACCAATATATAGTAAATTAAAAACAACGACTACAAATAGCTCGTTAAAGAAATTTATAATTTACAGAAAACACCCTAAAACTTTCAAAAGTTGCAAAAACACCTAATTTAAAATTTATTAAAAATTTAATAATAATTTTAAACCTACAACCATTATGCTGAAAATATAAGAATTACAAGCATCCCCCTAAATAATTTTGACTTTGCATAAAACACCCTAAAAGTTGCATAAAAACACCCTAAAGTTTTAAAATTTGCTTAAAACTACCTCAAAAATTGAAATTTTAAGAAACATCTCTATATATTTTTTACCTTTTCAGGTTGGTTTGTTGTAAATGTCAAAAAAATTTAGGCTGTTTTTTGCAATTTTTAAAAGTTTTAGGGTTTTTCTTGTGAATTTCAAAATTTTCAAGGGGCTGTTCATAATCCTAGATTTTCAATTTAATGTTTATAGGTTAAAAATTTTCAAGGAGTTTCTAGAGGATTTTGCAGTTTAGGGTGTTTTTGCAACTTTTGAAAATTTTAGGGTTATTTGGCAAATCACAAATTTACAAGGGCTATTTGTAATTCTTAGAATTTTCAGTGTACTGTTCTTGGTTTGATGTTTTCAGACTCTTTTTGCAAAATCTGAATTTTTAGGGTATTTTGTGTAAGTTTTAAAAGTTTTAGTGTTTTTATGCAAATCCCAAAATTTTTATTTGGCTATTTGTAATTGTAAGATTTTCAATGTGCTACATGTAGATTTGAAATATTCATAGATCTTTTTTGTGAGTTTTGAATTTTTTAGGATGTTTATTGCAACTTTGAAAGTTCAGGGTGTTTCTTTACAAATTTTAAAATTTTAGGGGGCTGTTGGCACTTTATAGATTTGTAGTGCTCTGTTTTAGGTTTGAAAATTTCAAGCTTTTTCTTTAAGTTTTAAATTTCTAAGGTGTTTTATGCTAAATATTTAAAAGTTTTAGGTATACTTTACGAATTTAAAACTTTTTAGGGGGCTGTTTGTAAGTCTTAATTCACTTTATTGTTTTATGCTTTAAATTTTAATTGTTTTTATAAATTTATAATTTTTATGGTATTTTTTGCAAGTTTTTTAAGTTGCAGTGTGTTTTTTATAAGTTCTAAAACTTTTGGGGTAGTTTGTATTTCCCTCCTTTTCATTGTAATGTTTTAGATTTGAAATTTGGGAAAAATGTTTTAAGGCCCCCAAAAAAAGAATCTGTTGTGACTAGGCCCCCCATATTATTTTTGGGTGACAAAGCCCCCAATACATAAAGTAGTTGTGTTTCAGCCCCTGTTTGCCTTCCCAACACACCACAGTGAGAAAAAAATTTAGATATTCCAAAATTACCCTTAACTCATTACCTAAAAACAGCCAGTCCCCCCTCTCTCTCTTTCCTCTCTTCTCAGGCTCAAACATCGGCGAAATTGAGCAGAGGCGGCGACGAGAAGAAGCCGCCACCGTCGGTGAACGTGTGAGGAGGAAGCTTCTCTTCTTGCCACCGTCGGTGAACGTCTTGCAAGAAGAGTTAGGCTTGGATGCGAGGGCGTAGGCTTTGATCAGGGTGATGAAGAGCTGCTCGCCGCAGCGGAGCTTGGAGGTGAATGAGGCGGACGTGGTCGAAAAAGGAGAGGGAGGTTAGCGGTTCGGGTTGGATGCGGATGAGGCGGGTGTGGTCCAATCTGAGCAACTCGGTTCTTCCAGGAATGTTGGCGTATCTCACTTCGCATTTTCAAATTCCTGGCGACTGAGATGAAATCTCAAAGTACGCATGGAGCAACAAATGGATAGGACTTCAGTGAAGCCGGGTATCGAAACTATCTGTGCGTTTTGAGGGTTAAAAATCTGAGAAGCTTAGTAAGTATTCTAACTGAGAAGATTTAGTGGACCTGGAATTGTCTATTTTTACAAACTTCTGTAGCAAACATTTCCCATATTCTCTTGGCTCATGGGAACCAAATCACAAGCAATTTACCATCCGTATAAATTATGCATTCAAGCTCATAGCAATTAGAAACACTAATTACTAAATGTAGGGACGAGTGCTAATTTATATGACTTATGTGCATGTAAAATTTATATGTACCAGATACATGGAATGTTTCTAAAATTGTCCATGAAAGTGTAGGGACGAGTGCTAATTACTAAATTTATGCGATCTTTTGTATAGCCTTGGTGTTGAAAATGGACAGAAAACCCAATAGTATGAGTTCTTGGAGAAAAAAAACCTTATATTAATAAGAAGCTAATGAAAAAAAAGTTTGTTGTTTGAGTATATATCTTTATGTTTGGTTTATTTGTATTTTAGTTGTTTGGCATATTGGTAGTGTCGGTAAATTTTACCTTGGATCAATGGCTATGGCTTTTTCTTTGATGGGTTTATTTCTGGTGATGCAGTATCTAACTATTCTGTTAGCCCATACTAATGAGATTTTTTACCTCTAACTATTCTGGTGATGCAGTATCTAACTTTTTCTTTGAGATTTTTTATCTTTAACTAATGAAAATCCTCATGTAAGTAATCTTGAATTTATTATTATTTTTGCTCAAGTAGCTGTGATTTATGATTCATGATTTAACTTGATTTTGATTTTGTTTTTTGTGAATAATTTCAGAATGATAGTTGTAGATTTTGGGAGTGGTTTGACAACCCCGTGTATAGTGTGGAAACTCAATTATTTTCACTTATGAGAGAAGAACAAGAATTTAAGTTGAAGAAACAAGAACATGAAGCTTGTTATTGCTTGGATGAGGTTGTGAAAATGAGGAGAAGAAATGAATTTGATGGGTGAGCTTACAGAAGAAAAGATGAAGTAGATGTTAAATTTTATAATGGGACTGATTGTACTCTTTATTCTTATGTGGTTTATCAAGAATTGCTTGTAATGTGTCATGTTTCATTGTTCAGTTGGTTATACTATGTGTACTCTTTGTACTTGTGTAGTTTCTTCAGAATTTCTTGTAGCGTATCATGTTTTATTATTCAGTTGATTATACTATGTGTTCTTGTGGTTTGGTTGTACTTAGATCAAAAATTAATGAAATATATTTTGTCTATTTAGTGATCAATTTTGGTTATTACGATTATTTGTGAAATGTATTTTGACTGTCATGTGAATATGTACAAGTTCATTCGAATAGAACTAAAGATTATATATAAATTATGTGTATGAAAACATGAATATTAAGGTACATAATATGTACATAATCCTATGGCTATTGTGTACATAATATATACAGATTATGTACATAATCTGTAAGTTACGATACACTATTAAATCTCATAACATGTTAACTCTCCTCAAAACATGTTAACTTTCAGTTGAACATGTTAACTTTCTTCGTAACATGTTAACTTTCACCATAATATGTTAACTTTCTTCGTAACATGTTAACTTTTAGCTGAACATGTTAACTTTCATCATAATATGTTAACATTCACTATTACATGTTAACTTTCACCATAATATATAAACTTTCTTTGTAACATGTTAGCTCTCAGCTGAACATGTTAACTTTCATCATATTATGATGAAAGTTAACATATTCAACTGATAGTTAGCGTGGAGAGCTGAAATATAACATGTTCATAATAAAGTTAACATATGCAGATGAAAGTTAACATATACAGCTGACAGTTAACATGTTCACTTTAAAGTCTATAGAATTTGAAAGTCAACGTGTACAGTTGAAATAAAACATGTTCATCTGAGTAAGCACATCATGAAAAAATAAAGCAGCGAAAGTCAACGTCTACAGCAATTTCCTTCTCTTGTCTCTCCATTTGAGATTTGTTTCAGACATTCAAGAAAAGTCCTCAAAGATGTTATAGATGAATAAATTAACATGTACATCTGATAAGTTAACATATATATCTGACAAGTTAACAGATTATGATGAACGTTAACATGTTTAGTTGAAAGTTAACATGTTCTGAAGAAAGTTAACATATTATGGTAAAAGTTAACATGTAATAGCGAATGCTAACATATTATGATGAAAGTTAACATATAATAGTGAATGTTAACATATTATGATGAAAGTTAACATAAAGCAGCGAAAGTTAACATTCAGTATGAAAAGTTAACATACTAGGAGGAAAGTTAACACGTTCAGTTAAAAGTCAACATATAACTATTATTTGGTACACAATCTGTATATATTATGTACATAATCTGTATATATTATGTACACAATAACCTCAAGGTTATGTACATATTATGTACCATAATATTCATGTTTTGATACATATAATTTATATATAATCTTCGGTTATTATGCATATCAAGTTCTATTTGAATGAACTTGTACATATTCACATGACAGTCATAATACATTTTACATACAATCAAAATAAATTATACCAAAATTGATCACTAAATAGATACAATATATTTCATTGAAATTTGATCTAAGTACAACCAAATCACAAGAACACATAGTATAGACAACTAAACTATGAAACATTACATGTTACAAGTAATTCAGGAGAAACTACACAAGAATAAAGAGTACAAATAGTCCTATTATAAAAATTAACATCTTCTTCTTTCTGAATCAAACCACGCCAATTTCTCAAGTAAGACTGATGCATCAGCCAATTCCTTAACCGGCAAAGCCTCCTCATTATTCACCATAACAAGAGAGCACAAAATCCGCACAAATCGTATCAATTCTAATTTCAGCATCGCCCATTCTCCCAATCACCATCCTCATCTTCTTAAACAACACTAACCATCCATACCATTGAATCACCACTCCATACTCAAACCCCGATGGCTTAAACCCCAAGTGACTCATTTCATCAAGCACCTTCTTTGCATCCTCAACCATACCCACCAAGCTCAATCCTCTGATCATACACTCAAACACACTTTTCCAAACAAAATTTGTATCTTTAATCCAACCACAACATTCCAAAATAAAATCTTTCAATCCTCTACCTGACGTAGCAACAACGAGGTCACAAGTAGAGGACGGCCGTGAGTAGGAGACGATGGTGGAGCGTTGGTCGGCGATTGAGAGGGGGATGGCGAAGGAGCGGGTGACATAGGAGAGGGTCTGATCAAAATAGAGGGCGGCGGTGGAGGACCACCACTAGGAGAGGGAGGGGGAGGGGGTGAGATTGAGAGGATGAGGAGGGGGGGATTGAGAGTAGGGGGAGGGGGAGGAAATTGAGAGGAGATTGAGAGGAGGGGAGGAAATTGAGAGAGGATGAATTTGAGAGGAGATTGAGAGGAGGGGGAGGAGATTGAGAGGAGGAGGAGGGGAAGGGGGAGGAGATTGAGAGGAGGAGGAGGGGAGGAGATTGAGAGGATGAGGAGGGGAGGAGCGGGAGGAGATTGAGAGGAGGAGTGGGGGAGGAGGAGAAAACCACAGAGAAGAAGAAGAAGAAGATAAGGAAGGGGTATTTTCGGAATGTTTTAGGATGTATTCATTGGAGAGTGTTAAAAGGGGGCTGAACATATTTTTTGGGATTTTAAGGGTTAAAAATTAAGGGAAAAAGATGGTGGGGCTGGGCCACATCTGGATCTTTTTTTGGGGCCTTAAAACAATTTTCCCTTGAAATTTTCAATTTAATTTCTTAATTTGATTATTGATGGTGTTTTTTGTAATTTTCAAAATTTCAGCGTGTTTTCTATAAATTTGAAAGTTTTTAGGGTGCTCCTTGTAAGGTTTAAAATTGTTAGTGTTATTCGTAAGTTTTGAATTTTTAGGATATTTTAATAGTTTTTAAAATTCTAAGGGTTGTTTTAGTACTTTGGAAATTATTGGAGTTTGTTTGTAATTTTCTATTTTACAAAGGGATATTTGTAATGTTTTTATTTCTGGGGCCTTTTTGTCAGTTTTAAATTTTTTTTAGGGTTATGTATAATTGCACATGATTGAAGCCTAAACTTTTCTTCCTTTTTTTTCCTACTCTTTCACTTGATTAAAGTTTATCCTCATAGGTGGTTAAACTTTTAAACTTGATAAAATTTTAACATGATAACAAATATGATTAAAGTTAGAAGAAAATTTAATAGGATTAGGTTTAACTCTCTTTACCCTTGCACCAATCAAGCTCTAAGGGTTAACATATGCTGCGGAGACTTTTTAGTCCTCTCTGGTATCACACAGTTCATTGAAATCCTTGGATATCTTCGCGCTGAAAGTAATGCATAAATCCTCACTGAAAATAGTGTTTTATACAAAGGTGTGCATATGGAGAAGTGCAGAGTCGTTGATACTGAGGAAGTCCGGTCTCATTCTCCCCTCAGCTAAATGCAGCAACAGGGCGCTCCTCCTTGAGAGTTCGCGAGAATAATGAGAAATGTGGGGAAGATTCAAACCTTAAAATAGATATTAATTTGGATGCTAGGCAATTATGGCATAAATAAATGATATACATGTTTTACTTAAAATTGTAGCACTTATCTTGTTTTCATAGAAACTCACAATCATCAACTAGATAATCTACAATGGAAAGGATCCCAATTGAATTCAAAAAATCTTTTCTTGTGTCTGCTAGAATAGTAATAATAATATGCCCTTGCACATCTACTACAAATTATGTAATAATATTGTAATGTTACTAAATTTAATTGTTGCACATATAATTTGGATATTATTAATATAATTGTTATATATCTTTAGAAACTATTTTGTTAGATCATGCACTGTGATGGTCATTTGCTTGGAGATATGATCTAACTTAGAAATTTCTTAAAATTATGCTTAACCTATAACTAGTAAATGATAACTTTGTTATAATAGGTTTATAGGCGTAAAAATTGACTCCCGAAAATGGATTGTTTGTATTAATAAGAGTGACTTATTACAAACTAAGGATCAACAATTACAACAAAAACGAAGAGAATGTTCTTCTTGTTTAACGTGGGTTCTTCGGTAGCGATAAGACGCCTCCCTCAAATACTTGCGTCGAGTTTGCTTCCCTTGGACGATCCAAACGAGGTTGTGGGCAAGCTTCAGTACGTAGTAGAAGCTTGATTGGATGAGTTCGATCAACCGAGGCCAAACAAGTGCTTGTGCTTGTGGGCTGAAGATGCCACGAATTCGGCCTTCTTGAATGACAAGAAGTCCGATCTCCAAAGAACAAGACTCCACCAACAGTGTGCCAGAAGCAAGATGGATCTCAAGTCCAAGATGGTCTTGAGATCTCTCAAATTCGCCCTCAAAGAGGTCAAGTCCTAAGACCCTTTCTCTATGGTTGCTCATGGCTTTTTATAGAGAGGAAGGAGGGTGTAACCACTCCCTTAAATCATGAGAAGTGACTATTCTCATACTAGGTATGGCCATGAGGAGAATCATGACCAATCCCTTAAATCATGGAAAGTGACCATTTCCAAACTGGGTATGTCCATGAGGAGAATCATAGCCATTCCCTTAAATCGTGGGAAGTGACCACTCCCATGCTTCAAGTGGGTGGGCTTGGCAAGCTTGCGGGTGAGCTTACCTTGTGCAGGCGAGCTTCAAGCGTGCAGGCGATCTTCCATCTGTCAGACGAGCTTCAAGCTGTCAGGCGAGCCTGGGTCATGCAGGCGAGCTTCAAGCTATCAGGCGAGCTTGGCTCATGCAGTCGAGCTTCAAGTTGTCAGGCGAGCTTCCCAGTTGTCAGGCGAGCTTCCCAGTTGTCAGGCGAGCTTGGCTTATGCAGGCGAGCTTCCCAGTTGTCAGGTGAGCTTAGCCTTTAGGCGAGGTTGGTAGGTGAGACTGTGCAAGCGAGCCAACCTCATTCAGGCAAGCTTAAAGCTTCAAGCCTTTAGGCGAGCTTGTTTTTCAGGCGAGCTAAACTCCTTTGTAGGCAAGCTCCAAAACATGCTACGAAGAACATATCATAACTTTCAAACCGTAAGTCAGAATTGGACGAATTATATATGAAATCGACTATTTTGACGAGACGGGGCCAACAAAACCAATTGAAGTTTGGTTTGATGCTGTCTGTTTTGCCAAATTCCCTCTGGTTTGAGAGATATTAGCGTTTTTGTCTGTTTTGTGAAGTCAAGCATGTTGGCCTCTTTGTTTTGATGATGTTTAACAAACAATTTACTATTAATGTTGTTTATCTAGTGTTTGTGTTTATCTATTTATTATAGACAAACAATAAGTTGGAGGATGGATGGAATTTCTCTTTCAGGATCATATCTAATGGATGTTGGCGGAATTGTGGAGTGAAGCTTATAAAATTCAAGTTGAAGATCCAAGTTCTAGCTTCATCTGCATGATTACCAAGACAAGCTATAATGAAGAACATCAAGCTTGGGTATAATTAGTTTAGGAGTTTATATTATGTGTGTTAAGTACTTTAAGCTCAATATCTTATACACACACATTTTATTGGTTTCTATGTGTATATAAATATATATATATATATATATATATATATATAT